>VMDR010007429.1:0-40614 GCA_007922815.1 Macrotus californicus | reverse complement strand
GTTCAATTCCGGGTTCTTAAAGCAAATGTTCAGAAATTGCGATCTTACCTGTTAATCATAAAGTGCGGTAGTTCTCAGAGAGAGAAGGGGTAGGGAAAGTAGAGAATTCTTTTTGTTGAAGAAATGTGAATTTATTATGGTGATATTCATGTATCTAAAATTATAGATTTTACATAACTTAACAGATTTTATTTAGCTTTTTAAAAGGAGACGAAGTCAGAAGTATGAAAAGTCTCCAATTTTAATTGAAGATTATGAGGCCCTTTGTGAGTCATACAAATTCAGTCAATAAATACTAATTGAGCTTTCACTCTGTCTTTTTGTCATGGCTTAGGTGCTGCTTGTTGGTTTTAAAACCTCATTTACATATTTTTCAGAGCAAATACACAGAGAAAATTTGAGATCCCCTGGATTTACAAGGATGCTAGACTGTCATCAACCACACTCCTAAAAATTTTATGTTGTCTCCAAACATGACATGACTAAGCTACACGAACCATGTCCTGGGTGCCAAGGTGTGCTTTTGGTGTGAAATGCAATGGCTCACCTCTGACTCAAACCCAGCAGCTTTAGAGTCGATTTTGATTTAAAGAAAATTAAATAAGAAAGCTAATTTCTTTTAAAATGTGATGCCCACAGGAAAAGTTGTTGAATTAGCATATACTAAACTGCCTAAATTTATGAAAAGCAAGAGCTTCTAGTGGACCTCAATTAATGAGAAGAGAACTCCTAGACATTAAGTGACTCATAACTGAGACAGCTGGAAAATCAAAAACTTGCTCATGGAGTGAGAGAAGACAAGAGATAATGTTAAGTAAAGTAGAAAAAGGCCTGGGTAGTTAGTCAAATTTAGTGTATCGACATCGAACATCAGCCCTGGAACAGATGGACATTTTAGAAACTGAGGTAGTAAATTAGGGTGTTCAAAACCAGAATTTTAATCTCGATGTTCACATAGAATCTCAAGATCAAAAATTTATGTCAAAGTGACGTAACTGTCACCCTTACCTGTTGCTGCCAGGGCAACGGACGCCTTCCTTCTATGCGGTGCAGAACCTCACCCCACAAACAACTGTTCAATTGTTTCTGATTTTTAATCTGGGTTTTTTTTTTTTGAAAATGTGAAGGCTATGGAGTTATTTCCCATTTAATGAACAAAAGGGCTTGACAGGCCTGTGCCATGCAACCTTCATCAGAGTTAATCTGTTCCCAACGGCAAAACTGCTACATCAATAGGAATATCTGTCTCTTTCCTCTATTAAATATGTTCCTGACAGATTTCCGTGTGTAGCTGAATTTCTTACCAGGAATACTTTATGGAGTAAATGTTAGAAAGAAGAAATGCTCATCCTTCAAATGTGGTGAGTTGAATAATCCCAGGAAAGGGATACTAGTATTAGTGTCTTAGAGTTACATGTTAGCTGCTTCAGGGTAGACGCTCGATTTATTTATATACCTCTCCCATACTTTCATGCTGAACGGAGCAGATTGTTTAAAAACTGCTTCAATCCCCTACCTGCACCATGTAATTATATTACTAAAGAAAATACTGGCATTGAATTTCTGTCCTCTGCCTTTGAATCAGCTGAAACACCTGTGCAACCACTGAAAAGCAAATGCCATTCATGTTTGGATCTCTTTATGTTCAATACCAAATGGCGATATATACCCACAACCCATGAGACCTAAAACTTGTGAGTCTGGAAAAACCCTCTGTGTTATTAAGGAGGTTGCTATGGAGATGATTATGTGGGAGGAGGAGGTAGTAGGGAAAGATGGTGGTAATATTTTGAAATGGTCAATCCTTACTTTTTACAAGAAGACTAAAATCTAAAGATTTGATAAAAACATTTTTGTGTGGGCATTTGGATACAGATATCGTTGCTATAAAAGCAATAAAACTAGAGAAAGAATAAACAGGGAATCCAACTTAAAGCCTGGGGATCTTGCCACATTCACATCTAAAACCTTAATACCTAGCACATGCCTCATGTACACAAAAGGTATTTGTTGGGTGGATAATTTAGATAGTAAAACTCCTTATTCTATTTTTTCTGTCAGTTCAGTTATGAGAATTATTAGAACAGAAAGGACTCAAACCTAGAGATACACTGTATGCTGTCTGTTATTATATTAGTATAAATATAATATAATGCCTAAGTGCTAAGAAATATTATTGAATGAATGATTAGATGAATTAATAAATTAAAAACTTGGTGTCCAAGTTCCAGTATAGATTGGATGCATCTGCCTTCTTTTATTTTATTACTTTATTTCATTTTATTTCATTTTATTTTATTTTATTTTAGTGTAGCTGATATACAGTATTATATTAGTTTTATTAGTTAAGGTGTAGTGTAGTGTTTTGACATTTTTAGACCTTACAGTGTGATCACCCTACTAATTCAAGTAAATACCTCTCACCCTGCAGACTTACTGCAATATCATCAACTACCATATTTTGCCATGTAGAATGCGCACCCAAGTTTTTGTGCATATTATACATGGCATTCTTATAAACATTATTAGGCCTATGGTATGTAATCATTATACACATGTATAATGAACATCCTTATTTTCCTCTCAAAATTTTGGGCTAAAATGTGCTCATTATACACGGCAAAATACGTTGTATTCCCCTTCACCTTTTCCACCCATCCGCCTCCCCCCTCCCCTCTGGCAATCATCCCCTTGGTCTCTGTTTCTATAAGTCTGTTTGCTTTTGTTTTTTTTGTTTGGTTGGTTGCTTTTGTTTTACATTCCACCTATAAGTGAAACTATGGGGTATATTTCTTTCTCTGTCTGACTTCACTTACAATACTACTCTTTCCAGTTAAAACCACACTTAATAATTTGAGATCGTTACACAATGATTTGGAAACATCTGGCTGACTAGGTCACAGTTACCTTCCTTCCACACAACTGAATTTCCAAAGGAAGAGATCACACTCCAAAGGGACACAACCCATGTAGTATTGTGTCCCTAAGTAACGCTATGGACGGGAACCCACAGAACTTCCTGGATCCAAAGCCACTTGCAAGATACCAGCAGTCAGGTCTCCACAAAAGTTGAAAAATTGTAAATCACTTTGGGGTAACACCTAGAAAACTTTTACTTTTGTTATATTATTTCTTCATGAAGCTTACATTTCTCTAAAATCATCAAAATAAAACATCGAATAGCTCACCTTTTTGTTTTAAAGGAAAGGAAAAAATAAAGCAACCCAAAGAATTAACTAGAAAATTCTATTTGTTTTTCTTAACTTTTGCAGAAATAAGATACCAATCCAACTCCAGCTTTAATTCTCTTAAACATACACAGAAATTCAATGATATCTGTTCTCTATTATATATATATATATATATATATAAATGTTTAACATATAGCAAGTCTCAAAACAGACAACTTGGAAAAGTTGCTAGGAAACAGTCAGGGACAGCAGTTGCCTGCTGGGCATTATATCATACATAGCTCACTGTAAAGAAAGACCATAAATCATCGAAATGTATCTGGGTGCAGATGGGGAACACACTGAAGCTCCTAACTGCCAAAGTCCTGTGAACTTCAGCACGGTGCGTACATTGTGAAGCATCTCAGCTGTTGACATGGCATGGTTCTATACTAATTTTGTGTTTGCTCTGTTGCTGCAAAAATTATCTAAGCACCCAATGAACAAAATTAGTATAAATATAATACCATGTTAACTGCTGTTGAAATCCCATGGAAAATGCTTTCGTTGTTGCTTGGGTTTTGGTTTTGTTCTGTTTGCCATTTGGACTCGGAACAATTCATGAAGTTGAAATGATCCTTAGGACTCCACCTTGGGTTCATGTTTTTGGTGCCTTCAAATACTGGCCTCTTCATGCTCCCACCCCGCCCTGTCAGCTTCATAGCTGCCACTGGCTACTAAGCATTTACTGTTTCGGTGGTCGATCTGGGTGTTTGATTGCTCCAAGTTAGGTCACCTACCATGGATTTTTCTTTAGCTTTCAAGTAAATGACTTTAAGTTTCCCTAGGATCCTGTTACTCCTTCCATGGGATTTGATGCTTTAGATTATATTTTAATATTTATATATGTATACATATACATATATAGATATAGGAACACACACATTAACATACTATAATATATATAAAACACATGTATATTCACATATATGTATGTATTGTTTTTTGCAAATGAAAAAATAAAGCAAGCAAAACAAGACTGACCTAACCTACCTGTACTCGGTTCACATTCAACAAAGTCTTCGTCATCGCTTGAACATTCAGCAGATGATACAAGGTCATCTGATGTTGGCTGTTAGGGAAGAGAGAGAAGAGAGAGAGAGAGATAAGGAAACCAGTGAACAAAAACATACATGACTTATCATTGTGTCCTGCCTCCATCATTATTACTGTTTCTCTTCTCTAAAGAGGGCATGCTGTGGAAGGCAGAGTTTTTAACTCCTGTGTAGCTGTGAATGGCTCTGGGTCCAGACAATCTGCGTGGGTCTTATGTGAAGCTGGGACACCCAAAGTGTTTCTCAGGGACTCATACCTCTGCCATGCTATCACATTGCGCAGCCTGACCCTATTCTGACTTTAATTTCAGTTTTGAGAATCAGAAGGGCAGGAAAAGGGCTATTACAAATGGTAGGCAATACAAGAGTGCAAGCCAGCCCAGAAATGCTCTGCAGCTTTGAGAGGCTTTCAAATGCACATGGTGTGTGGTCTCAAGTGCATGATTTGGTGGTTGTGAATCTATAGGCTGGCATAATTAATGAACGTTGTGGAATGCAGTCTGTTCAGGAAATGCATAATGGCTTCTCTCGCTAGCAGTGATTTCTTCATATAATTGCTGCAATTAGCTGAATTAGTAATGTGGGCCAGCAGAGAGATACCACACAACAGTCTCTGAACACAGGTAAGACCATTTTTGGAGAGCAGAAAAATATTGGTCGCAAGAGTAGTGATTCAACTTGAGACATTTTTTTTTTTCCTATTGAATCTTACAGAAACTCCCCAGTGCCAGAGAACCTGATGCCATAAATATCGGGGGTGTGGGTATGGGCAGTGAGAAGAGCCCTTGAGATACAGTAGCTGAGGAGACCGCTTTGTGTGCCGGGTACACGGTGTATGCACAAGAAATACTGTTGAATTCATTAACTAATCTATAGATCTTATGTAAAAAACAAACTTATGTCCTATTCTATACATAAGAGCATTCAATACATAGAGTATACACTGGCTTGCTAGTCTTATTATTCATAATGCACTGAAGTCTGAATCCATATGAAAGAGGAAAAGAAATTACAAGTGAGATGCTGAACTGGACAGGTATACATACTTATTAGTTATAGTTATTGTTAATTAATTCAACATAATCTCATAACAATCCTCTGGAACAAGGATAATTATTATACTTTTAAAGAGAACTAAAGTTCAGAGAGGTTAAGTAAGTTGCTAAAGGACACACAGCTAGTGAGAAACATAGTGGGGATTTGAATAGATATGTCTTTGTCAAAGTCTGCGTTTGTGGCTCACGTAGGCTTCTCTATACCTTTCCTTATATGATATTGTGGACTGGATTGTGTCTCCTCAATTTTCCATGTGGACATTGTAATTCCCACACCTCAGAGTGGGTCTGAGATACGGTCTTTAAAGGAGTAATAAAGTTAAAATGAATTCATTAGGGTAAATTTAATCCAAATATGATTGGTGCCCTTATCAAAAAATGAGATTAGGGCACAGACACACCTAGAGGGATGACAGTGTTTTAACAGCACAGGGAGAAGACAGCCATGTACAAGCCAAGGAGAGAGGCTGCGAAAGAAAATAACTCAGCTGACACCTTGACCATGCCCTTCTAGATTCCAGAACTATGAGAAAACAAATTTCTGTTGTTTAAACCACCCAGTCTGTGGTACTTTGTTATGGCAGCCCAAGCAAACTAATACACATGACAACCCATATGCTTAGTATTTCCAGACAACATCCTTTTGAAATAGACATAATAGGCATAGAATGACTGGACACAGCAATGAACAGTAGAGACACCATATTAGGCAATTGATTTCACTTAGGACTGACAGTGGCAGAGAGGTGCCTTAAACCACGTTATTGATCTTTATTCTGCATCTGACAGGCAGATACTTCAACACCTGTTCTTCCTTCCAGTTAATGGAAAAAGAATTTTCAAACATACATTTTTTTCAATTAGATCCTAGTGAAGTGCGCACTTCATTTCCAGCAACTGAGGCTGGCAGTTGCGCCCTGGAGCCCCATTTTTTTCTGTGAGCAAAATGGTGAGCATACTCCCCTGGGGGCTGCTGCTGTGATGGGGCCCCATGCAGGTGCATCCCCGGTTAACTGGGCAAGGGAGGTGGTGAGGGAATAAATGTTAACTGCACTCCTGCAGAGGGCAATTATAAGAGGCAAACGGCTTTTTTGGAAGGGTCACAGTCACTGTTTGATCACTGTAAAACAGCAAGGACTGTTTTGGGTGGAGGGAGCAGATCTTAGATATTACAAGGGTTTATGACCTACCAACGGCCCCACAGTACTTAAATGAGTATCTGGTGTAGCTGTGGTATTAAAATTTTATGGGATAAGGGCAATTAGGAAGAGAAAATGTCTAAAAATACTCCTTAGGTAGTAATGAAAAAGTGGTTGAGAATACACTTCTAAAGTATAATCAATTAGGAAATTGTTGGTGACGCGATTATAAGGACCTGGCAAACATGGTCCATATACTGCTTAACTAGCTTTGGTCCCTGGAAATGCGTGAAACCTGGTGACTTAATGAAAATCTAGCGAGCTCATCTGAAGAACAGAAGGCCAGACAATAAAAAGGCCATTGAACAAATGTATAACAGCAATGCATAACGGCAATAGAAACTCCAAAACACATTAACATGATATTAGTAGAATATTCAACTTAATTCTAAGAAAGTTATCTTAATTTTTGTTGGCCAAAGAAATGATGTCAAGTTGTTGTTTTTTTTTTTCAAGAAAAATACTAGATTCTGAGGTTGAAAGGATATTTACTGTTTTCTTCTTCCTTCACTTCCTAACACTACACAAGTTTTCTCCCCTGTGGTTTGTGCACAGCTACATTCTCCTTCCCCAATACCACCTCAACTTCTGTCCCAAAAGTGCTCCTGTCCTCCATTGCAGACCCCACATGTATGCTCTTCCGTGTTCTCACTCCCTTTCTCTCCAGTTCACTGTCCCCAGGCCCCAGTTCCCAGAGATTTCTTTTCTGCGGATCTTCTGTACGAATAAGGATAAAGGCAAAGTTCCTCCCGGGAAACAGAAGCACATTTACCAGTAGCTCTGATAAATGGTGGCTAGACTGGAAGGTTAAATGAGAGGCAGACTAGCAGAGTGTGGTAAGAGCAAGCCTGACTCTTTTTATTACACTTTCAGTTGGTAACCTGGGGGAGCAAGTTACCTCTCCTTTCCAAGTCCCAGTTTTTTTATCTGTAGGTTGAAATACACAGAGAGTCTCCTCACTGGTTGGGTATTGATTTAAATGTAATGTTAAAAGTGAGGCTCTGTTCCTGGCATATAGTACATGCTCAATAAATACTAGCTAAAACTAACACAATCAATTGATCAATCAATAACAGAGATGCGTCTGTCATGAGGGGTGATAAAGACAAACGCCCTCATGAAGATGATGAGAGAGCTTGAAAAATCATTGAAATTCTATTTATTTCCAAGCTCTGAGTCTAGACATTCTGTGTGGGTCACATGTGAATTCAACCCCGTCTTTTCTTTCCCTCAAACCTCATCATCACTATTTACAGCCACAGCCAATGAAACTCCCCAAGCAATGACAAACACCTCAGACCCTCCTGGCTCAACACTGAATCGATGTTTGTTTATCTGGAGAACCTGGCTTCCGGCACTGCTGTGCCCACCCTAGCACACTGCATGGTTTCAGAAAAACTTGCTCTGCCAGGGACAGCTAGCTGTGATTTGCAGAGGACTCAGGATTAAGAACACTATATTTAAGGATTTGTTTATTTATTTATGCCATCTTTGTCCCTGCTGTGTAAAAAAAAACCTCAATATGTAGAAGTCAAGGTTTTTTGAAGATTTTATTTATTTATTTTTAGAAAGAAGGAAAGGGAGGGAGAAATAAAGGGAGAGAAACATTGATGTGTGAGAGAAACAATTGGTTGTCTCTCGCACACCCCCACCTTGGGACAGGCAACCCAGGCATGTGGCCTGATCAGGAATCAAACCAGTGACCTTTTGGTTTGCAGGCTGGCACTCAGTCCACTGAGCTACAACATCTAGGCCAAGCCAAGGTTTTTTAGATACGCGCTTAGGATCATATCCACAAGTAATGACAATATGATTCAAAGTTACCCTTAGAACACCCAAGGCTTTATGAGTGCCTTTTAGTGTTCTTATTTATATCCTTCCCCAACTCTAAGGAAATAAATGCAGGGCCTGACTCGGAACCTTGGAAGAAAAGGCACACTTCTTTGACTCCTGGTTCCCATGGCTGGTATAGTACTGCAGATACACACAGGCTCAGGAGACAATTATTACAAGCAGAACAGAACAACAGATTTTTGTCTTTAAATAACATGTAGCAATCCTAGGCTGTATGTGTGTGTTTTCCTAAAATACAACCATTTGTCATAATTACTCATAGCTCCTTAGAGGAAAAGAATAGTCAGGACTTTTAAGAAGAAAAGCATAGCTGAACTATCTAGAAGCATGCCTACTAATCACATTTAACACTTATTAAACACTTTTTATATTCAGGCTTTGTGCTAAGAAGTTAACGCACATTGACTCTTTTAGTTGTCATAATAACTAAGGGTGCCGACATTTTTCAGTGACATCTGCTATTTTTAATGGTCCACCATCCATCCATTCTCTATCAAGTTGCAACACTGCTTTAGGAAACTCTTCTAATTGTATGGTTATATCGAGAATGTTCATCAGGGTACCTTCCCTGTCATCTTCTCCACACTTTCCCCTCATAACGATTGTCTTAAGCTCTCATAACTCCCAATGGCTAGGCTGAAAATGTTTATCTATTATGGTTCCCATATGTCAAAAACCAACTTTATAAGTCATTCAAGGAAGAATAAAAGATCTATGATGACTCCAAACCAAATAATTTGATAGTGGCTGGGCTACTAGATCCACTGTCAGTGATATATGACTATATTACAATGGTGTTTTACTTGATCATTCATTCATTCCTTTATTACTTTAATAAATATTTATCGAACACCTAGGTGTCAAGCACTGTAACAGTTATGAGGGATAAAGTGATAGATAAAACACAGTTCCTCTGCTCTGGGAATTCACAGTCCCTGAAGAGGCAGCCAAGTAAACAGGCAAATTCGACATAGTAAACTGAACACAATGACAAGCATAAACACAAGATGCTAAGGGAGCAAACAGCAGGGGAAAAGAGATAGCTCCTGGGCAAAGGGGAAGTGGAAAATGAGCCCTCTGGGACAGGCAGCAGTGGAGCTGGGAAGCTGAAAGCTATGGGTGGGAGAAGAGCACTCTAGGTGAGAACAGTTTACAGGTATGAAGAAGCAGAATTTATTTGTACGTCTACAGGTAGTTCAGGCTGACTGGAGTGGAGGGATATATTATGAGAATGACAGTATGGCAGTTACTTGATTTACCATGTTATTCATGAAAATTTGGATAGTGATCATGAACTTAATATCTTGCCCTATCAGACTTTTCTCCTTCTTCCGCTCCCAACATCTCATCATATTATCTGTCGCATTTCCTTTGGGAGCCAATATGTGTGGTTTCAAAACATAGTGCGTGGGTCTGATTACACCCATTTCTCCACAGTGCAGCTTAAAGACCTTACTTTGTCTTCTCAAGAGGAGGAAAATATTCTCCTGTCCCTATATATTAGCAAAGTCCTATATTAAAAGTAATAATTCACACTACCCTGCTTTAAAATATGAATTTCATATTTTTAATTCACATGTTGAAATTACTTGGTTCTGAATTAGGAATCATAAAACTAAAGATAGGTATTATAATAACTTTCAATAAAATATCTCTCTGGCAGGATCCCTCTTTATTCCTTTCCTGAAAGAATTTTTATTGCATTTATATTCTTTTTTTCTCCCCCTACCAATGTTTATTGAAATTACCTTAGAATAAACTGGGCCAGAAGAGAGCTCAAAATTCTGTTCACCCAAGTAAATTTATAGGTAAATTTATCTTCCAATTCCCTCAGTCTCACAAACCTGGCTTCTCATTTCCCTCCAATGAGTTATTGTTTCTATAATCATCTGCTTCTAATTATTTACTCTGAAGGGCTCAGCCTCATTTCAGCACAGGAACAGTTCTACATCATTCTTCATTGCTATACATCACTTGGTGTTGAGAAAAATGTCTGCACCATGATCAGAACAGCTCGAGATAGTTTCAGCAGGTCCCCTCCTAACTGCCCAGGTGTCTACCTGTGGTTTCCACTTCCATCCTTTAGCCCTTTATCTTATACTGAGAATAGGCTAATCATGTTGGGGGATAATCATTTTTCTCCATCCAGCTCCTTGGAAGCATGGTGATTTGACCGAGATTAAGTGCAAGATAAAATAAGTTCTGCCACTGAACAGCTTTATGAAATTATAAATAACACACTCAAGAATGATGATCGCCTTTCTTCCAATGAAAAAGGAAAAGGAAAAGGCCCATAAATATTCTGAAGTCCCACAGAAAAAAAGCCATATATCTCTGCAGCTGCTTCATGCTAAAAAGAATTAAATTCCTCCAAATGCTGGGTGTTTTCCTTTTCTCTCCTCTATACTTCCATTCTGAGATGGAGTCAACATTTTAAGCAGCTCATGTGAGTGGGGGTCTCAACCAGTTTCATTATGAGTTTTCATTCTCTATTTAAATAAAGGATGTCTGAGATGCTTTCAATTAAATAAGAGTCCATTGACTCTAGGTAAATCTATAAACGTGAATGAGTGTTTAGAAGTTTGACCATCTCAATTTAAGTTTATCCATTAGGATTTTCATTATTAAATTCTTGCCATTGAATAGGTCCATCTTTGATTGATGCTAATAGATAACTCCTCCCCCCACCACACACACACAAACAAACTGTATAATTTTTAGACTGTACCAAAGACAGAAAAACTTAGAACTCGGACAAGCTTGTTAGGAGCAATAATCTCAAACCTCCTGCCCCTACAACCACCACCAGCATTTCATACAACTTAAACCCAACGTAAAAACAACCTTAAAATATAGTTAAGATTGTGTGTAATTGTCTATACCTCATTGTATTCTGAGCATCCCCTTTATAATTATCTTTAAAAGAAGCCGCGGACACTATTATGTGAAAAGGACACACATTATTTTAACTCATACTCAAGTGTAAAAGGGGCGTATCAAGAGACAGGTTCTGATTGATGGAGACAAAGTTGTAGTCTGGTTAAGAGGCTTTCTGAGTTCTTGCGTCTTACCTCTATCTAAGAATCTTTCATGGAACAACACATTGCGGATTTTAAAACCATCTTTTGGGGTTCACGTCATTGCATTTTTTTAAAGATATTATTTTCTTCTTTTCTCTCTACCCACTCCTGGAGACAATCACTTGCCAAGTAAGATCTGACTGCATATGTATTTTAATTGGCTCATATTTCCATGGGATGAAAAGGCTTTAAAGAGAAACACCCTGGGCTAAAGATACTGCATTCAACATGATCAAAATTAGTTAACTGGAATAGAGCTCTCCAAGAAAAATGAATATAAAAAACAAACTAAATTACATCATTCTGTCTGTATGATTTTATTTATGCATGCATTTTATTCATTCAATCAGTGTTCCATTAACTGCCTAGGATGTGTCAATCACTGTCCTGATGGTTAGACAGACTCAATCCTTGTCCTCAGGGAGTTTACGGAATACTGAGTTTGGAGTGAGGCCAAACTAGAAAACACCGATTAGCTGCTAAATCACGAGCTGCAAAAATGTAAAGTGAGGTTCATAAGTGGTATCCACTCTAACCAAAATTGAGTATTTATCCACTGTCATTAAAGATAGCAGTCTGTATAGGAGCCCAAGCAAATAACTTCCCATTAAACTCTGCCCATCCTCAATAGCCTCCACATTCTTCCTTTTCTTTTCCACACTGCAGATACTGGACAAAGAGAAAGAATGACATGATTTATTGAAGATAATAAGTTTTGTTGATGACTTAACCTGTAAGGAAATCCCTTTGCAGACTCAAGATTTAATTAGCAATAGAAAAACCAAGCTTAATTTAGCCAGATTTTGTGCCAAGGATTGGGGCCCTTTATGTTTTGGTCTCTGAGGTGTTCCAGGATTATATAAATAAATAGGGTTTGGCATCTTTTTATTTTCTTTGCAGTTTTAAGATTTTTTCTTCCATCTGGTCAAAAAAGGAAGGGTGGATCAAGAGAGAGGGGAGGGAGGAGGGAGAAGAGAGGAGGTAGAAGGGGGATTAATCTATCTGTTGTTCAAGGCAGCCTGACAGAGGGAAGAAGAGTATTGAACCACAGAAGATTAACCAAACTTCAATGTACCTTCCCAAAAGCAGGAGGAATGTAATGCTACGTGGTGTTCCACTGATAAGCAAATCCCTCTAAATCCTTTCAATTTATTTCTTGGCCTGGAGAAATTACATATTATTTAGGAGGCAGGAAAAATAAATAAATAAAAACCGCCTACCAAACCCCTCATCATCTCCAGGAATCTAGATCCGGCGTCTATTGATCATATACACATAAAGGTCTGGCTTTCTTGGCTGTTTTTCTTGTGGGTGCAGTCCTCTCTGGGACAGCTAATCAGAAAGGCTTCGCTCTGTTTCCTCTGCAAACTCTTTTGGTGTCCACCACCAACCTTGCTTTGAGTATTTAGGGTTTAACCCTTATAAAGTAATGCCAACAATTTAGCTGAAGCTCCAAAGACCTTTAATTTTGACTTGGTATTTCCCCTTAAGTGAGTTCTTTATTCCAATATTATTATTAAACCCAAGCCTCAGTTTTTAAAGGGTGAGTGACCAAGGCCAAATATTAATGTAACCCACAAGTAGTAGTGAATGTATCAGTTAATTGATGTTAAAAATTCTAAACAAAAGTCTTCATTATGGAAGGCACCAATGTGTGTGTGTGTGTGTGTGTGTGTGTGTGTGTGTGTGTATGTGTATTTTTTGGCCAGAAATGTTCATATGATTCATTTCTCCATGTTCTTTCTTGTTCTATAGTTCAGGGAGAAGAGGTGGGCTTTTGAAAAAAGAATAGGAGAAACAAAATCTTATTTCTTTGTGAGATGGCCTTTTTCTTGAGTCTCTATTTCATCATATAACCTCGCCATCCAATACAGGAGAAACAGCCTTTCCCAGCAGTTTAGAAGATGTGATTAGACCCAAATATTAGAGGGAAAAAAGGAGTTGCAAGATAAAGCCAGTCTTGGATATTGGCCAGCAACTCTGAAAACAGATGTAAAGTCAGCCATTCAGTCCAGAGCAAATGGTAGTGTTTCTCAATCTCTGGTCTCATAATGAATTAAGGTATGTCAGATGAGCAGGAGAGAAAGGAATGGGAGAACAGCAAAATATTGGGAATCAAACATAACTTAATATTTACTTAGTCTATAGGACACTTTTACTGAAAGAGTGTGTGATGCGTGTGAACATCTGCCAGGTATGTTGATGGGGACAAGAGTTGAGAACTGCTATCTTCACATAAGCATGACTGAGATTCATGCTTAATAAACAAGAGACTAAGAAAGAAATGCAAGCTCAAGACATTGTAGAGCAAACACAAGAAAGAAGAGCATAGCCTGGAACTTAGTATGTGACCAAGAAAATGTAGCCAGAACAATCAAATACAAAGAAGAGAATGTCAACTACAACTGATAAAAAGACAGGACTGCCTTCACCTTATCACACCAAAAAGAATATTTCCCATTCAGCCATGTAATATAATATTAGAAAAGTTAGATACAGGTGTCAGAACGAGAGCAACAGTTAAAGGACATTTTACATGATTTAATAAAGTATTGAAGGAGTTTCAGGTGATCTGGGGTTAAGACTAAGTCAGAACTGTGAGAGGAAAATGAGGCCCAATTGGACAACATGATTTCAAACCCCAAGCGATGGAAAAATGCAAAGGATTTCAGCTTTGGAATGAGAATTCATCCCTAGTTACTCATGTCTGGAAGATAATATCAGTCTCCCACAGAGAAAGACTGGGGAGTGAATTCAGATAAAGCTCTTCGAGTTGAATAATAAATCCCAAGCAGAGAAAGCCTTCAGGTACTGTTGCATGGAAATTCAGGAGCCCAGATGGATCCAGCCTCCAGATGTCACTTCCTCACTCCCAGTCTGCAACTAGCTAAAGAGATAACCCTATCGTGGCTATAGATTTAGAACAATTTGCAAAAGCAAACACAATAGAACTTCTATGTGGGAAAGGACAAGACTATTTCTCATTTCTGACTGACAGCAGCAACACTAATTCACAGACAAAGTGGGTTTTGGAAATAAATACAACAGGGGTAATCCCAGGCATAAGAAACATGCAGGGCCTTGCACTTGGTTTAATGGTCTGCTCCCACCATCTTGAAATTCTCAACCATTTGATTTCTGAACTTGTGTTTTGTAAGTGAAGTTCAATGAGACAATGGAGCATGTGCGTGAGCAGATGAGACACATGCAATGTGTGTGTCCACCCATTCCTGCTACCACATACATCTACACAGAGAGTTTCCGATGCCCCATAAGCACAAGATTCCGGGGACCCGCCATGTATGGTAGTAAAATGAGTCGAACAGATATCTTTGAATGCATTCCCCAACCTGTCTTCCAGGAAGGTTGGCACTGTCTTCCAGATGAGAGGGACTAGGAATAAGTTCTCAGTCCAAAGCTGACCTTTACACTTCCCTCTTGCAGAGGTTTATATCATATCCTTTGAAATGAACACACAGGTAAGTGTGTTACAACTGCTAAGTAAGTCAGGGCAATGACAGCCCCAATGGGCTATACTTTCCCTTTGAACAGAACTTCTTAGAAAGCAGAAAGAAGGCCATAAGTGTTCCAAGAAATGTGAACAATGAAGGGAACCTATCACATCCTTTCCTAGTCTCTGTACTAGCCAACCACTCAAAATAATGGCATAAAAGAGAAAGATGGGGTAATGTGGATATCTTTTTCCTTTCAGTTCTACCTTATTCACTGGTAAGCTGAAGTTAGAGGGTGTTTGTAGAGGCATGTATATCAAGAAGTGAAATAAAAACATTTGAGTTAGCTTTGTGCAGTGTTTCCAGGCTCCTGGAAAGAAGAAAATACATTTGCATATATGAGCTGTGAAATAGGAGTTCAAAACACAATATCAACTGTGTTACTTCAGCAATTCCACATTCAAGTTAACTGCTCTTCTATTTACATTTAAAACTGACCTTGCACAATACAGAGTTGAATGGTAATATTAACACTAATAATTAGAAAATTGGGCTCTTCTTTACTTAAAATGGTTTTAAATAGCAAATAAAAATAACCATTATGACAAATTGAAAGACTGTGGAAGAAAGGGAAAAGCTTGATATTTCAGTACCTTCAAACTTCACTTTTTCCTACTTTACTTTGCACTGGTTCCTGCAAATTATGTAGCTGCCCCTGAGAACAATTTTGCAAAATGTTTTTGAATAGGCCAAAGGGATCTGACATGGTTTTCAGAAACTCAAGTGATGACAAATAGTTTGTGCTCCTGAAACTGGGTCTCTTGTGCTTCCCTTTTGGCCTCACGCTTATGGGTCTTAACTAGCCTTCTCTCAAGAGTACTTAGAGAGAAAGAGCACCACCATCTATCTCTAAACTGGTGTGCCTCTCCCAGTGCCCATGCCCAGAGCCCCACTCCCCCACCACGTCTGCCTAGAGCACTGTTTAATGACATTCTAGAGACTATTCCTTAATGAGGTCCTGGCCCTTGTTTATTCTTCCCTCTTTCCAATTCTGAGAAGAGTTTTCATGTAACCACTTTAAAAAAGAATTATGACTGCAAAATTTTCGGAACAATTTACAATGTCCTTAAACCTACCCAGAGGAAGCATGGTAGATGGCAAAGCCAGAACTGAGAAACAGATTGTATAGAACCCAGGACCTTTACTAGCTTAGATTGAGAGGCGAACTTCCCTTTGCGAACTTGGAGAGTCAGCTGATTTTGGAAAAGTGGGCTGTCCTTCCAACTGACCCTCTTGGAAGTAAAAGTCAGTAAGTACCAACTCTGCTGAGTCAGTGGCATTTTTGAAAACTGTCAGAAGAATATTTTTAATTTATACTCTGCCTCTTTGAAAAAAATCAATATGTCATTTGCTGAAACTTTTTTTTATCCTAGCATCTTTAGTTAGCCTTTCTGTATTCCCCGCCCCCATCCCCAAACCCTAGTCTTCTAGGGAGCAAAGAAAAAAGTGTTTTGTTTGTATTTATATTGATTCAATTACTTTGAGTGAAAAATAAACAACTGAATACAGTGGAGTAGCTTTAATGATGATCTTTTAGGGATCAAGATCTCTAAGCAATGCAGTCTCTCATTCTAGGTGATTGGAAATAAACAGAAGTCAATAAAACAGGATTACCTGGCAATAAACAAGAGAAGCCACATTCATAATTTAAGAAGCTGTTTCTTATGTATTCATTACTGAAGAATGAACTCCAGCACCATTCTATTTTTGCAGCTCATATATTTCCTCCCAGCATGTAGTCTGTCTCTTGCTTTTTTTCTCTGAAAGGTGCTGAAAAAGAGTGCCTCTCTCACATATATCCAGAAGCTTCTACATTCCTAAGGCTGCTCGAAAGAACCAGAGACAGATGAAGGCACTTAGCATACTAGGCAAGGATTGGCTCCTCAAACACATCCTATTCCAGACCACCCTATGTCTGGCCAAGTGCTAGGTAAAGGGGAGGGCCTGGAGTACCATGGATGTAGGATCTGGAACATGGTCCCTGCCTTCAAAGTGTTTACTGTGTGGCAGAAAGGCAAATGACAGCGATATTGTCAATATCCATTCTACTCTTCCTCTTTGCCAGGGCTGGCATCGTGACTAGCCTAACCAAGCCTCCTTTACAACCAGAGGTGGCCAGCCATGTGGCATTAATTTGGACACAACAATAAATCAGGAAGTCTGCTAAAACTTCTAGAAATACTTATTTCATTCCTGATTTTTTTTTTAAAAGAAGACTTGACTAGTCCAACTGCTTTCCCTTCTTCCTTGGATTTGGATGGGGTATTTTGAGCTGCAGCAGCTATTTTGTGACGAGAAGGTGGCAAGTGTGATGGAAAGGCCAAGAACAGACCTGACAAGCTGACTCTGACATTACCAAATGTATGATAATGAGGCCAAACAAGCAGTTTTCTACTTTTCAGACCCCAGAACTCTTGTTAAGTAGGAAGAGTTATCCCTTCTTCAGTCACCGCAGGTCATGTTCTCTGTTGCACAGACAATGAAGACAATCCTAATGTAGAGAGAGCAATCCATAGAGAGTCACCAGAGACAGAGATGACACAAAGCACTGAGTGGTCTGCCTTTGGTGTGCATCAGTTCACCAAGCGGTATTTTAGTACCATCCCAGAGGGACTTGGAAAGCTGCCCAGTCACTTTGGTGCTTCATAGACCAATTCTGTGGCCCAGAGGAGAGTCCAAAAGGAGATCAAAACAGGAGAGATGGTTTTGGAGTGGGGTAAGCAGGGGAAAACATTTTCACCTTTGTGAGAAAAATAGTTTCAATTAAATCTCTTGTTAATATTTGCAATGAGCACGTCCCAGACTGGATGATCACCTCCTGCCACTGTTGTCTGTCTTGCTTCTGTTGCCTCATTATTCTTCAGGAACAAGCCCAAACCCTCAAAGTCATTCTGAGTCCTGCCTGCTAAGCATCACACCTCCAGCCACCAAGCTCATGAAGCCCACCTTTAAAGTGCTGCTGTGTTTTTCATTTCAACTGCCCTGGTGGTTTACCTGGATGAATTGTCAGATTCTCTAACCAGACTCCCTGCCTCCACTTACCTCCCTCTCTTCAATGAACCCTAGAAAGAATCACTAGGATTAAAAAAAAACTTTCAATGTGCCACTCTCCTGGTCCAAATTTATCCCATTGCCTATCAGATAAGTCAACACTTTTATAAAAAGCATTTTTAATTCAAGATCCTCCACCTGTGGGTTCTAATGTCACTTTGTAGCACTCTCTTTTACTACCATGTGGCCCTGTAATTAAGTCCTCATTCCAACTATTTAACAAATGTTTGTCATGCTCTGAACAAGCCTGATGAACTCCTGGCAACGTTCTGGCTTTTAGTGCCCCTCATCCATCTCCATTTGCACTTCATTCCATTTATGCCTGTAAAATTCTACAGAGTCTTCCTTAGGACCCAACTGAAATACATGTTTCATGTGGCATTTTCCTGATCCCTTTGGCTGAGAAATAAAATACTCTAGCATGCCAACTCAGTACTTTCTTCAAGTCTTAATGTGTTGATTCTATTCTGACTTATAATACATATCTGACTTATAGCTCCCTTCTCTGATGGCAACTTGAGGGAGGGAAGGGGATTTGCCTGTGAAAACAGGGTTATGTTTGGGGTCAGAGTTCATGAGCTCTGTTCCTGGGGTGGGGGCTCAGGGCAATGATCACATGCACTTTGCACTCCCTACTTCTCCTCTGTAAGTTTGAGACAAGGAAGGGCATCTACCTCATGCAATTGTTATGTGGACTAGAATGAACATCAGGACTCAGAAATATTACTATTCTATGGTGTTTTGTTGATATGATGACATTATTATTGGTTTGAAATCACCTCAGGACTATGACAGTGCTGGACCAGACCTGGAGTGCACACTGTATTTAAATGGATAGCAGGGACTCTCTGAATGTCTGTTGATGTTAAATAGAACTGGGCAAGCCAGGAGTCAGGCTGATAGAGTGGCATGACAGGGATGGAGAGGGAAGTACTTCCCATGCTTGTTGGATGATTATTAATCCTGACCTTTGGAGGTGTCAGGAGCAGGAGTACGTTTATCAGCTGTTTGTCAAGAATGAGGTGGCTCTGAAAGAGCTTATTTGCTTTCAAGACACAAAACATCTCTTTGGTTCAGACAAGCCCATAAGCAACTTATCTTGCAATTTTACAACCATATACCAGGGAGTCAATTTTTCATTTGTGGGACTATAGATTTAAAATAAGTCAAAGATCATGTAGTATTCTGGAAATTGGGACAATTTAACATTTTAATAGACCAGTCTTTTGCAAGAAAAGTCCAATATGTCCTCCAAAAAGAGATTTGTGTTTTGCTTCTCATTATTCCCGAAAGCCTTGGCTGGGCAGAGCCCAGGAAAAATCAACCTATGATTCTTTGGCCACACTAGCCCTGTCTCTCTTAAACCTTTAAGTAGAATTGTCTATATAAAAGAAAAAGTAAGTGTAATAGCTCTGAATAAATGCCCTGTAAAATGACTGCAGCAATTATGCTGTTTGCAAGAACCTCTGAGTCCATTAAGATAAACATCTCTCTTTGAATATTTTCATTAATACACTAGACTGTTCTCAGATAAATCGTACTTGAACATTGTGCAGTTAACACAGTTTATCATCCCTTTGCCCCTCTTTTCCTCAATGCACATACTAATGCTTGGGGGTGGGGGCAGTGAGGGGGGTGGAGTATTTAAGTAATCCTAGTCTCTAAACATCTTTAAATGCAGAATAAATACACTTTACATTTTAAATACCTTCATAGACTGTATACTCAGGAACACATTGGACTGGGCTCTTAATTTCCCACATAAGTAATATCTTACAAGCAAAGGCAATGAATGCTTGTATTTAAAGTAGTTTTAATATGCTTCCAATTGCTCAGCACACAGAGGCTCAAATGGAATCAAATTCCCTAGTTACTTCTCTATTAAAAAAGCATATCTCTTTATTTATATCATAGGATATATCTATAGCTATATCTGTGCTTTAAGCTCGGGCCCCAATTTAATTATCTTTTACAGTCAAATTGGGAAAATGCTCAAGAATCTCTAGTACTTTTTCAGAACACTAGTTCTCTGCTAAGTGAAGGGCAGACATATCCCCTTAACCAGTGGGCGGCTTTAACTGTCCCTTGTGGATATCACTGGCTATAACAATGATATTGGCAGCAGTAATATAAAATTTAACAGTCAGTATTTAACAATCAGTGCAGAGAAGAACTTATTAATCAGAACAGACAGTGGCCATAGTACAGGAGCTGGGTTCCAGAAGCTTCCGCCATCCCTGACCTCAATCTGCTTTATGGTGTAGCAGATGAGAATCTTGCTGGGAAGGAGTCAAGTCACCTGGAAGTAGAGGATGCTTGGGGTTTTGAGGGAATGGCTATTTGCTAACTATTATTTTGACAGATTTCAATAGATCGTATAGCAAATGATGCTAAGAACTTCAAGGTGAACATCCAATTTTTCTAGGAATAAATTCCTTTGCAGAAAAATTCTGTTCGGTGGTTTCCAGGAGTATTCCCAGCTGTTCCAAGGAGAATGTCTCACCAGTCTTTTCTGAGCTAATGCTCTGGGGAAGAAAAACAGCATCTGAAATAACCCCAGGCTTCAAGAAGCTTATGATTAAGTAGGTAACTGTCTGGGATAAATGTCCTTAAACAACAGTAAAGGGAAAAAAGGCTCTGAGGGAAGAACAATAACTTTGGACTGAAATGGCAGAGAGGAATTCATGGAGATAATGGTCTTTGGGTTTGGCTTTGAGAGAATAATAGGGTATTAGGAGGCAGAGGTGGGGACCATTCAGGTATATGGAGCAAATTAATACATAGAAACAGGAAAGGAAAAAGGAGGGACTATGAGTAGGGTACTAATTTGGTTTGGCATGAACATAAAATAAATAGGAAGAAGTTGGGTAGTGGAATACACACACACACACCCATCTGTATACATGAGGCCTGTCCAGAAAAAGTCCAGGCATTGTTAATATAATGAGAATGGTTTGTGCAATATCAATGTAACCTGGCAGCCAAGGAGAGTGGACTGGAATGTGCATGTGTGAACAGTGACCACTTCACTGTACTAGTCAGTGGGGGCAGTAGATGCTGTTGAGTGGGCATGTGTACTGTGTGGCAGTCACGTTCAAAATGACTGAGAGAGTAGAATAATGAGTCTGCATCAAACTTTGCATTAAGCTTGAACATTCCTCTGCAGAAACTATTTTGGATGATTCAGAAGGCCCCAGCTATGGGCAACTGGTGATTGACAGTTTCATCACGACAATGTGCCGGCTCACACATCACATCTTGTACAGGGTTTTTTAGTGAAACATCTAATCACCCAAGTGACTCAGTTCCACTACAGCCCAGGTTTAGTGCCCTGTGACTTCTGGCTTTTCCCAAAGCTAATCACCTTTAAAAGGGAAGAGATTTCAGACCATCAATGAGATTCAGGAAAATATGATGGGGTAGCTGATGGTGACTGGGAGAATTGTGTGAGGTTCCAAGGTGCTTACTTTGAAGGGGACTGAGGTGTCATTGTCCTATGTACAATGTTTCTTATATCTTATTATCTTATATCTTCTTCAATAAATGTCTCTATTATTCTTATTACATGGCTGGATACCTTCTGGCAGACCTTTATATATATATATATATATATATATATATATATATATATATATATATATATATATATATATATATATATATATATATAAAATATATATATTATACACACACACACACACACACACACACATACACATTCACATATTCAGGGGGAGGGAGGAAGAGTGAGAGCAGGGGAGAGAGACTGAAAATGAGACAGACACAAGAGACATTGGATGGCACCAGGGAAACCCACCTCTGTTACTTGACCAACAAACCAAATCAAATGCACCAGCAAAGCGATCTTTTTACACAAGTGCCAGGACATGTTATTTGTTTCATCCCAGAATGAGTGAAGGTTCTGGGCATTTAAAGAAAGAAACTGTTGCATCAATCTAATTTTCACAGCTCGGGACACAGCTGAATGAGGTCATTCCTGCACACACTTCAGGGATGAAGGGAATGCCTGTCCCCACCTCTGCTTCAGTAGGGCCTCTGTGAGAAGGTGGATGCCTTACAAAGGATTCCCATCTGTGGACAAGAATTCTACTGTTTTGAAATTCACCTGCAGAGTTGTTCTGTCTTCCAACAGAACAAAATGTCTAGCCTCAGAGACAGTTAATGAGGCCCTGCAGCATTTCCTTCAGGATGTGATCCAATGTCATACATTCAGAATGGCCATGCTCATGCCTGTTTGTATGTCCATATGCCCATGTATGTGTATGTATGTGCACATGTGTGAGGATATAAAAAACATAAAACGGACAAAGTGAGTTTTAACATTCCAATAGCATCTCAGCTGGGGCACACTTTACGAAGAGAAAGTTACATAAGAGAAACTTGGGCAGCTTTAAGCACCATCTGGACCACGCTGTGCTCATTTGAGCTTTACCCATTTTAAAAAAAAAGCAACACAATAAAAAGTATCTACAAATACAACTAGAGAACAGAATTTCTGATTCTTAGGAGATCAGATGCTCTTGACTTCAAACATTGCTGCATGTCTCCTTTAGTCCTATTTGATGCAGGGATATATTTTTTCTTTTTTTAAGTAGCTAAAAGAGCTTGCTAAAGTTGAGTCCTAATTTTAGGGGGGAAAGTGTGCAAAAATAAACCCAGTGTCTTTTAAATATTATTTAAAGAGAACACCAAACAACTCAATTGCTTTCTCTAGTCTTCCGAGGTATGCATCCCAAGCCCCATGGGTAAAACACTGGTATTTCCAAACTTACAGCATTATTTATCCAAAGAAAGAATAGCAAAGGCAATAATACTAAGGGCATAGAACTGAGCCCAGGACTAAAACAAGAGGGTCATGGTCATGAGCACACCAGGTCTTCCATTTCATATTTTTATAGTCAGAGTCAAGGTTGGGATTTAAAAAAAAAAAAATCCTCACCTCCTCCTTGCCTGAGGATATGTTTATTCATATGGTGGGGGTGGGTGGGAGAGGGGATGGGAGGGAGGGAGAAGAGAGAGAGAAACATCAGCTGATTGAGTCCTGTAAGCTTCCGACAGGGGATTGCACCCACTACCTACACTACCTACGAATGTGTCCTGACCAGGGATCAAGATTGCAACATTTTGGTGCACCGGATGGCACTCCAACGAACTGGGCCATCTGGCTAGGGCAGTTGGGATACCTAAGTTCATAAACCATTTTATGTTTGACTCTTGCTTGGGTTTTTCAGCTGAACCAGATTCCATTTCCATCTTTTACATAAGGCGTGAACACATTTCAAGGAGAGAGGTTTGAGGAAGGGTTTAATTGTATCCTTTTATTAAAAGGGAGAGTAATATTTTCTCTCAGGAGATAACTTTCAGGTAAAGTTTTAATTGCCAAGACTCACAGCCACCCTGTCAGATCGTTTTTATTTTCTTGTTGCATTTAAAGGCAATGAGGAGATTGCTGAATGAATCAGATTACTGAACAGATCAGGATTCATATTTTCCTTGCAAAGCAAGTGCCAAGGCTTAATCAGCTAAATTCAATAAAACACAAGCAGCTATGCTAAAGGAAATTCTAGAGATATGTATGCTATTATGAATTTACATAATCACATGTAAGCAATAACTTATTTTTGATCACATTTTCATTGTTTAAAAAAGTTACTCAAAGTCTGTATAAGAAACTGTGTGGCATCCAGACAAAATGATTTCCTTTGAAAATTTTAAGAACTGCATTCTTTGGATGGGGTTGAAAAATGCTTTGAAAGTTCTTCTTTTTAGTGAATGTCAAAATAGTGAGGTTATAGAGATTAAACAATGAGATTTTGGAAAATTCAGTGCTTGAACCATAAATGTTACCATTTGGTCTTTAAGGGGCAGAAAAATAGGAGAGCTAGGTAGCCCTGGCTGGTGTGGCTCAGTGGGTTGAGTGCAGACTTGCAAGCCAAAGTATCACCAGTTCAATTCCCATGCAAGGCACATGCCTAGGTTGTGGGCTAGGTCCCCAGCAGGGGGTGTTCGATTGGCAATCATACATTGATGTTTTTCTCCCTCCCTTCTTCCTTCTCTAAAATTAAATAAATGAAGTCTTCAAAAAAAAAAAAAAAAGAATGGAGCTATAAACAGGCCCTAACTCCATAGTAATGCAAGCTATCTTTTGTTGTTGTTGTCGTTGTTGTTGTTATTCTTTTAAATCCTCATTTGATTCATAAAAAAAAGCAATTTGGAACATTTTAATTTCTTTTTCCACTTAATAGCAGTAATGATCTTCTGGGTCAAACATTTCCTCCTAGTTAATGATCAGTAAGCTGAAAGGCTGGGTAACAAAGACCTGATGCCTAGTCACTAACTGCCAATTAACATCTACTTTATCAGTCAGTGCTGTTTAAATATCATAAGACATATGCCAAGCTATCCACAGAGGGCTGGATACCAAAATCATATCATTAAAAACACACCTCCATCAAGGCAAAGCTCTGGGGATATTTACTTTATCACAGCAGTCATTTTTCTGAAAGGCAGGCAAGTGGCAATGTGTCCCCTGGTTTTAGTCCTCAGCAGAGGGACCTTGCCTGGAGAAGACAAATCTCCTCATCTCCCCTGGTCTGTGAACACTGGACCCCATGCAGGGACTTAAAGAGGACACTTCAAGGAGGAGCTGCTGAATCTGAGCACT
This sequence comes from Macrotus californicus, assembly GCA_007922815.1. Taxonomy (NCBI): domain Eukaryota; kingdom Metazoa; phylum Chordata; class Mammalia; order Chiroptera; family Phyllostomidae; genus Macrotus; species Macrotus californicus. The sequence continues at coordinate 15,893 of VMDR010007429.1, read as the reverse complement.
GTCCTGCACATGGAGCCATAATCCTTATCTCTTTGGGTCATGGTAGACCTCCTACAGTTTTCATTCTGTATGACAGAATAAATCTCAGAAAAAACTCCAGTTCAGATAATTACTCCTATGGGTTACTCCCTTCAGGCTTAATTAGATTCAATTTCTTAGTTATGTCTTACAGTCAGCTCTTCAGCACTCCTAGACAATATTGTGGAAACTGGAAAACTGTTGGCTAAAGGTTTCCAGATGATCATTTTTAAGATTTTAGAGCTATTATGTAACAAATGATAAAAACCACTATCATATACCAAGTCTGTGTCATTTTTTACTGCCCTCAAGATCCCAACATATGTTGGAATAAACAAAACGAATATCACCCATCATGGTATTCCCTCCACTAGCCCCATCCAATGGATGACATTGTTCTAAAGATCATCATGGATCACAATAATAACACTTTCCATTTGTATAGGTATTTTACTCTCACAATACTCTTTACATACGATACTGAATCCTATCATGGCCAGTCAGAGCTCACACTCTGACTAGCCTTGACACAGATGGCACCAAACCCAGGTCTCATGGCCTCCACCTACTATTTTTGCATTGTGACACTAGACTTACGGTTCATGGACTTGAATCTGGCTCATGGCTACCACAGAGAAGAGAGAGGGGAATTTAATACCTTCTAAATGTTACTCATCTTATTATTAAAGCTTCCCCAAGCTTTCCCTTTAAGTGACAGCTTGTTTAAAGTATGTCCTTTTAGGAAATAGAAACACACTATTTATAGCACAGTGCATGATACTTTCAAGGGACAGAAGAGTTTTCAAGCTGTGGAAGGAGCCCAAAGGCTGTCAGCCACTAGTGGTTGTGAATGAAGCAGGTTGTTCTTGCACAGGGAACGCATTCTCCAAGATTCTCCACCTGCATCAAGGCAGGTAAAATCAAAATAGCATTACTTCAAAGCATGTGAGGCAGCATAGAATGAAATTGTGGAACATTTAAGAGGCCTTTTTTCCATCACCTTTGCATTTATGAAATAGACAAGAAAATATGTTTTGATAAGTAGCACTAGTAAAACAAGAATGATCTTAAATTCTTGCTATCAGCAATATAAGCACTTTAGTGGTTCAAGGATGGCGATTAGATGTGTATAGAGAGGTGCTTCCATAGCAGTGAGTTCAGTTTGTATCCCGAGTGACACAAAATGCCAAGGGGTGTCAATCCTTACTGAACTTCACTGCGTCCCTGCTCCAGAATGAAAAATAGAATGGGATCAAGTGAAATCTAGCTCTTTCTGGTATCCTCAGAACGCTGTATATGATGAGACAGTAGATCAGAGTGCTGGAACCCAAAGAGCCAAGGGCATGACATGAATTCTTCTTGTCCACAGACTTCCATGGAGCATGAACAAAGGATTGAATGCTAAAGTCCAGATGTTTCTGCATGATAACAGATGTCAGCTCACTATCTTCCTTCCTTGGCTCCTTGCACCATTCAGCCTGTCAGGTACATTACCATTTCTTTTGTCCTCCTTTGTTTTTTCCCATTTTACACCACCACTAACTTCTTTACTTCACATCTGTTCTTCACAAAATACATTTTTATTTCCTTAGTCATAGGCCGCCCATTTGAACTGGGTCAACCAACCTATGGTATATAGTTTGGCTAATGATCAGGAACTAAATAAACACATGGGCAAGCAGAAAAACTGATATCAAGAATGAGAAGAAATAACTCTTTGGTATCTAATAAGATAAAATATACTAACCTCTAAAGTAATGGGGCTAATTTCTGTAACAGAAGCAAATATTTATTCAGTTTTAAGGGTTTTTAACAACTAGTGTTTTGAAAAGCAAATTTACTTTATGAACCAGAAATTTCAATGTATTTGAACTTAAAGAGAGAGCCACATCTTACACAAAAGTCAAGGTAATGCAGAGACTTGCTAAAAGAAAGATTTCCCACAAAGTTTTTAGGGTGGTAGATGATACAGATACAGCTGAATTTACTACATTTCCACCTTTTGGGCACAAAAATGACCCTGAGGCATGTAAGATCCTGAACTGAAGTTAACTGACTCTAATGATAATTTTCTAAGATAAAAAATATGTAAAAATATTTATACCAGTAACAGTTTAACAAAGCCTTTTCTGTTGATCAGGATATTTATATGAGATTGTATTGGGCCCAGCTCAGTACATATAGTGAAGATTTTATAATTATTAAATGGTATATTAATATAGATATGAAGGCAGTATATAAACTCAGAGGTATAGAAACTGAGTAGGAATCTCAAAATGGATAGCAAGGAGATAAGAAATAATTGCTTCCTTAAAAAAAGTGTTTGTGAATTGTTTGCTTTTCCCCAAAGGCCAGAGTATCTGTGGAGACATTAGTATATGTTAGTACACATTTTAGTTCTTTGGAAGTCAATAGGAGTATAAAATCATGGACCCCCACATAAAGATGTTAAGAAGAGAGGTAAAATCTAAATTATAGAGGCCAATGAATGCATGTTGCCCACAGTGTTGCCCAATTAAGAAATAAGAAATACTCTAGTTTATTCTAGACCAGCAGTATTGAACCTTTTCATCTCATGGCACATATAAACTAAGTACTAAAATTTTGCAGCACACCAAAAAATATATGCTTACTGATCTGACAAAAAATATGTATAATTTTGATCCATTCATACCAGATGGCTATTGCTGTGTTGCCTATTCTCTCTCTCTCTCTCTCTCTCTCTCTCTCTGTTTCTCTCCCTCTCTCTTTAAATTTGACAATCTAAGGGAAAAGAGGTCAGTGCCCCTGACTAAATAGTCAGGTATTGCAAGATTTAAAAACTCTTGGTAGCACACCAGTTGAAAATCACTTTTTTAGACCAATAGTTCGGGATGAGACAGACCTGCTGTAGGACTGGTAGGTAAATGTAATAGGAAAGTTTGCCTGAAAATCTATGGTGAGAGCTGCTGGGATAGGAGGCAGAGAGGGTGCCCAGGAAGCTGGTGATACAGGCCAAAGAAGGTCTCTGCATCCACAGAGAGAAGCTTTTTAGGTGGAAGACACGGCTGCAGAGATTATATGGTTTTAAACAAAAGCCCCAAAGTCCAAACAGAAGAGATTCTGATAGTTCCAAAGATACATAGATAAGCTAAAGTCTCTATGTAGAAAAAAGAGTTGCAGAGTGAATTTATATAAAGCAACCACAGTAACAAATCAGTAACTATTGAATGTTATTTATTAAGTACTTACTGTGTGCCAAGCGCTGTGCTAAATAGTTTATACATTCTCCCCAAAGTAAATTATACCATTTCTGATTTGCAGAAGGGGAAACTGAGGTTCAGAGAGCTTGAGAATGCACAGTAGTAAGTGGCAAATCTCCAATTTCTGACCCAGATCTGTCTGATTCCAAATTCCTTCACTTAATCACTAAGCTGCGGTCAGAGACAGTGCAGGAAGGCCAAGAAGAACACAAAAGGCACTTTAAATCTGAACAAATCTACAAGAGTGGCATGATTTTTATGAGGCTCAGGTATAAAGTAGTATCACTAAATAAAAATGTATATGCAATTAAATTTGTATTTTGAACTAGACAACCTAAGAATATGTATAGACTATGTACAGACCTGAGAATCTACGTGTATACATTTTATCTGAGCATCTTCCCAGACATCTCCTTGCCCTTTTTTTGGAAAGGGCTTCTATAGGTGGTCTAACAAAGTAAAATACTTCTTCATTGTCTCATGTAAATAATATAAAGTGCAGTTGAAATATTTTTTGGGTCACCTACACTTTCCTGCAGGGCAGTAGAACCTCAGGCCGATAGCATGTTTCACACTGCCAGTCTGACATCAATCCGGTCAACCATATCTGACATGTTTTCTACATGCAGGATGCTCACTCATTAAAAGGGCGTTTTGTGTATGTGTCAGGCACTAGAAAGGAGGTTTATGGAGAAGTTAGAGAGTGCAGAGAAAGCCTGAATCTGGGGTGGGGTAGTTTTTGAGGAAAGTTGGTAGTTTTTTTGAACCATGAAATAGTCATAGTGAATGGTTAAATCATAAGTTTTCTGGGAAGAGACATAAGATTGTGAATACCATCAATCTTGGGATGGAATCTTCTAAAATTTTTCTCATGTCGACTATTAAAAAACATTTTTAAATGATTTAGACATTCCAATATTTCCTGGATTAATTAAGGAGACTCTCCATGCCTAAAATTCTGATTTCAGTAGCTTGGGACCATAAAAGCTATTCTGCTGAGTCAAAAACTTTGGATTATTTTAGTGTTTTTAAATAAACACTCTTTGAAATAGAAATAGATCAAGAAATACATGTCCATCCATCAATCTCTTCATCCATCTACGAAGTAATTTTTACCTGAGATACACTCTCCATCCTCTACATTATTTTAGGGCTTACATGCCAGGTATTGCTTCCAGCAAAAAGTCTTTTTTCTTCATTCCAATACTATGTTCTGTTTCTTATAGTACTTTTTCAAGGGTATTTTCAATTTCCCATGAAATCTATTTCCCAACACAGACCTGGATTTCAACCCTGCCTAAATCTGTACCCTGGGCTCCTGTTTGAATTATGATTTGGAGAAAATCTTTTAAAAAAGACACTTTGTATCTATAGATACAGGAAAGACAGCTCAAACGCAATCGAGGAGCAGCGGCTGCCTTGTAGTGCATGTGCGGGTTTTATTCCATACTTTCAGGAAGGAGACAGAAGAGTCTGCATCTTTCATCTGGTTAGTTTTCATAAGAGGCTAACAAAAAGTAGATTAAGATAAAGGAATAGCCAAGACAACGTGCTATTTATTATAGGCTGTGCTGCAGGAGTCCCTATACCACTTCTCCAAAGATTAGTCTCTTGTCTTCTGCCTACATTGCCTTCTGACAAAAACAAACCTGGGGGTGAAGGGGTGGTCAGGGAAGGAGAGAGAGAAGGAGCTGGAGAGCCAGAGAACAAAAATGTAATTACCTGCCTATCAGCTCCACTATCATAATTACTTTCAAACTCTGACATGAGTTGAATCAGATGAACAACCAAATCAATTTTTGGAGTTGGCGATCAGTACATTCTTAGCTTATAAATTAAAATGTCACTACTGGAGTACAACATGATGCCACTTCTGGGTTCCTCAGTATGTTGGGAAGAAGAGAGGAGCTCCCTTCTTCATGCCTTTCACTTTTTTCTGTTCTTGGCATCTGACCACATTCTTTATCTTCTCAGTATGGTCCTGGCATCTGTATTAATGCAGAGGGTCCCTTAATACTGCATAATTCTATATAGAGAGCTCATTTCTGTGCATCAGAGAAGTGCATGAACTATGGGTCAATCTATAAGAGCACAAATAGACAATCTTAAATGGTATATGATATCCAGAAGGCAAAGGAAGAGATAACCTTGTCCACAGAGAACCTGAAGAATTGGAAGAAGAGATGTTGAAATCAAAGAGGTTACTGTTCTGATTTTGCAATGTGACTGTCACATGATCATAAAGCCTTGTGATCTTATTTAAATAAAAGAAGTGTGAGTCTCAAAGCATAATGATGCTTTAGAAACTTTACAGACTCAGTTTTGTAAATATTTACTGAGTACTCAATCTGTGCCAGATACTATGTGTAAGACTGTAGGTCCCAATGGTTAAGCATTTCATAGTGTAGGATGCAGAGATTCATTGAATGTAATTTTAATATGACTGATATGTGTTATTAAAGCAGAGTAAATAAATCAACATAGGAACAGAGGAGAGGGGTAATTAACTCTGAAAGCTCTACTGAGATTGTGATTTTTGAGCTGTCAGTTCTTGTCCGCACAGTCCCACCCCATCTGTCCCAACATTTTACTCATGAATTCATGCACTCACATTCATTCCATCACTCACTCATTTATTCCTTAACTATTTACAAAGCACCTCCTAATTTCTAGGCTCAATACTAGGACCCAGGCTGCAATGTTGACTCAGCACCATCAGTTCTAGAACAAGCAATGGAAGTGTATCATTTGCTCTCTACTGATTAGCAGTTAGAATTTGGAAATAACCTAAGCTGTGGCTACCACACGAGAATGTACTGAATCATCATGTTTGCAATCAGAACCTCAAAACTCAGCCTTTCTACTGAGGTTCATACTATGAAACTTTACTGACTTGGTTAGAATGTCTGGTTGGTGCCCAACTGTCCATTCATTTCTACCTTCCCTCTGGCCCCTACCATCATCGCTCCCACTCTGACCTGGGCTCGTAGGGTAGATATCTGACATTCTAGCTCTGAAGTCCAGCTGACATGTGAACTTGGACTACTCACTCAATTCCTACTGGATTCTGCTTCTGGTTTGCCTCACTGAGAGCCTCACCCTCTAGTCCAGAAACTTGTCTTAGCTTTTGTTGCATCCATACTAACCTTATTCTCTGGAAAGAAATTGAATTTAGTCTCACCTATCTTAACATTGGCTAGCTTTCCCTAAGAATAATCCTGTCACTGTCTGGCACTAAGGATCACCCCTAAATCCATATTCTTACTACCTGAACTTGAAATTGGATGACTGCAGACAATGATCACTGAATTGATTCTGGAGTTGATGTTTGTTGTTCAGGTTGCCTAGAGTTGTCCTTAGAGTCAAAATCTTCCCTTCTTCCATTGGTGGGAATACTCAACTCTAACATGAGTACCAAAATATATAAACATTGATTTTATTGTGTTATGTATTAAACATCCTCTAATGATATTTAATACAACACGAAACTATGCACAATCCTATACAAAAGCCAGCTAAATGTAAATCTGCATTGGCTGTGACATACATAGTCACAGAATTATACACTGCATTACTACCCCAGAACAACACTCTCTTGCTCTTCACACTATATTCCTCTTCAAAAGTAAATGCAGGATTAATCAAGTATCTAAGTGATCATGACATTCAACAGTTTCAATGTTGGGAAAAACAAACTAATATATATACATGTTGTGCATACATATGTAATACAAGTTGGGAAATGGGAAATGTTGGGAAAAACAAACTAATATATATATATGTAATATATATATACATATGTTATATTATGTGTGTGTGTGTGTGTATATATATATATATATATATATATATATAAAATAGTTTGTCCAGAAGGTATCCAGCCATGTAATATAAAAAATAGAGGCAATTACTGAAGAAGATGCAAGATACAAGAAACATTGTACACAGGACAATGATACCTCAGTCCCCTTCAAAGTAGGCACCTTGGGATCTCACACAGTTCTCCCAATTGCCATCAGGTGCCCCACCATATTTTTCTGAATCTCATCAACAGTCTGAAATCTCTTCCCTTTCAAAGGTGATTTTAGTTTTGGGAAAAGCCAGAAGTCACAGGGCACCAAATTTGAGCTGTAGGGAGGCTGAGTCCCCTGGATGATTTCATGTTTGGCCAAAACACTCTGTATGAGATGTGATGCATGAGCAGGCATGTTGTCATTTTAAAGTTGCCAATCACCAGTTGCCCATTTCTGTGGCCTTCTGAATCATCCATATAGTCTGTGGAGGAATGTTCAAGCTTAATGCAAAATTTGATGCAGTCGCATTGTTCTACTCTCTCAGTCATTTTGAATGCAACGGCCACATAGCACACATGCTCACTCAATGTCATCTACCACTCCCACTGACTAGTACATCATTGTTCACAGATGCACATTCCAGTCCACTCTCCTTGGCTGCCAGGTTACATTGATGTCATGCAAACTGTTCTCATTACATTCACAATGGCTGAACTTTTTTCCCAGACAGACCTCTTATATTTTAATTCATTTCTTGTCTCCCCCCCTAAATATCATGACTGCCCTCCCATAGTTGCCCTCATTTATCCTGTAACAAATTCAGACAGCATAGAGCATCTAGTGAAATTGAAGCACCGGTCATTTAGTTAGCACTACTTGAATGCAATTGATAATAGCATAACACATAATAGGTATAGAAACCACATGTGCACTATTATTTACATAGAAATAATAACAATTTAGACAGATTTTCCCACCCGATCTCCCAGCAAAGGATTTGTGTAAGCAAGTCCATTGGGTGACTGAATATGCTCTACCTGAGTCTGGTAATGCAAAGGAGGATCTGACTGTGGGTTTCTGGTAATTATCCAATGTCTAAGGTCCTAAAACTAGTTTTAATCATTGTCCCACCTCTTTCTTCATCTTGAGATCTTTTCAGATTCATGGGAAAATCTCAAAAAAATAAATCCACACAAAACTGTGTAGTACTTATTTTACAGAGATGAGAAAGAGGAAAGTAATTTGTTTCGGGGTAAGGAAGACAACCACAACCTGGCAGAGCCCTGGATGACATCCCCATTGACCTGCTCTCTGTATTTCAAAGTTTTCAAGGAAACCCTTAGCAAATACTGAATAATCACTCAAGATTATAGACTTCAGCCTAGAGGATTACAGACATTGAACAGACCCAAAAGTCAATATTGGGAAAGGTCACAATGATGGACACATAAACCACGCAACTAATCTCTTTGGTTAACATCTTATAAGCCTTTCGTCACAATCACATAGAGTACTCCAGCGTCTCTCTTTTCTGAATTTTCTCTAGAATGTGTTCCTGCCAATGAAGGATATATTATGGTTCTTTTGTGCCATGCCCAATTTCCCTCAGTTGAGTTGGGCATATATGTAGTTTTCGTTAATTTATTTATTATTTTAATCAATTAATTTTTTTATACATTCATAATTTCAAGAAATATTTATTGAGCAATTACTATATGTTCGGTTTAGAACTTAGAGGTCAGAAAAATATAGTAATTAAGACTTAAGGTTCTGATTCAGTCTGTGTATGTTCACACTCATACTTCATCACCTGCTAACTGTGTAACTTTGGATTAGTCATTTAACTTTTTTATTCCCACAGTTTTATCATCTGTATAATGGAGACTGTTATGGGAGTTAATGAGTTAATACATATAAAATGCTTCAGACGGTTTGAGGCACATGCTAATCACTCCCAAGATGCTGATAAATTTATTGATGATCATGTTACTTCTTAAGAGGAAACCAAAACTAATGGCATAGTTCTATCCAAATATCACTGAAAATGATTCCTCCTATGATACTATGAAAGAAGAGTACATGGTATTATGAGAGCATACAAGTGGGGCATTAGATCCAGTCAGGTAACTGAGGGAAGCGTTTCTTGAGTAAAAAATAATTGAGCTGAGGCCTGAGGGATAAGAGGAATAAATAGGCAAGTGTGAGAGTGAGGAAAAGAATCTCAAGTAAACAGGATGTGCAGAAGGCCCATTGTCAGGAGGCAGCGATGCGGCCCATGAGCAAAGCTCTTGGAAAGTCAATGTGGCTGGAGAAGAGTGGCAGTTGGGAGGAAGAAGGCAAGCCTGGGGAGGAAGATGATAAATGAGGCTGGAAACAGATGGTACCAGACCTTGTAGGCCATATTGAGGACTTAGTCTTATTGAAGAGCAATGGGGAGCCACTGACATGAATTTTACGGGTGAGAACAAGAATTCAGACTGAGGTTCTGGTTCAGTGTTCATTAAAAGACCAAGTGAGCAAGTAGTGTGACAAGTGCCACTGAGATGCAAGGGCTTCTGTTTCTGCCACTTTCTGGGATGCTACTCAGCCTCATTTCCCACTATTCCTCAGCTTGCAACCCCCTCCAGCAAAGCCAGACTATTCACTACTCTAGGTGAGCCACGTGGGTTGACCACTGCATTCTGTGCACGTGGCTCCCTCTGCCAGCATTGCTCTTCTTCTAGACTGCCCGCTAACCCCTACTGGTCCTTTGTGACACAGCTTCCACATCAGCGATAACATGGTACTGGCTACAGTCAGTACTCAAGATATGTTTGCACCAATGAGTCCGTCCTTCTTCTAAGGTGGGGGTCCTAGACAGGATCGGCTCACCTAGGGGCTAAGAAACTCTTTGAGAGACCGCTTACACTCACAGCAAGGAAACCAGCAAGAAGCTTCTACTTTTTCTAGTCCCTTATTTCAAAACTTCTTGTAAAATTAGTTTATTTTAAAACATTAGTCACATTCTAGTGCTGTGGTTGAAATCCCTGGTTGTGAGAGTCAGTTCTGCCTTCACTGTATCTGAGGCACTCTTTTTTTTTCTTTCCTAATTTGATCCAATCCCACAGAACTCAGAGTTGAGGAGACCCTTGCCCAGTGGTCACATGTATCAGATTAAATACAATTACTCTCTATATGAGAAGACTTGGCCTTTGCTCCTGTCTGATCATAGGATTTCAGCTCAGGAACTGCTTTTTGAAAAGATAAGTGTCTCTCAGGGATGTCAGAGAACTCGTTGATAAGTAAGATGCAGATGACCTTTGGCATGCTTCGTTAATCATGTCAACATGAACTCACATTACTCCAGTCACTAGATAATTTGGCAGCCACTACTCTCAGAGGAAAAGCACATTCTTGGAGGCACAGAGGCAACTCACATCAAATAGCTGCATTGAAGTGGACACCATATGGGTCCTGTTATCCTGACAAAATAATTAGACAAAAACACAGAAAGATTGTACTGGGATACTTGGTGCAGGTATTTTTTTTCTGATAATAATAATAATGAGCCCTCACTGGTGTGACTCGGTGGATTGAGTGCCAGCTTGCAAACCAAAGGGTCACCAGTTTGATTCCCAGTTAGAGTACATGCCTGGGTTGCAGGCCAGGTCCCCAGTGGAGGGTACGCAAGAGGCAACCACACATTAATGTTTCTCTCCCTCTTTCTCCCTCCCTTCTCCTCTCTCTAAAAATAAATAAATAAAATCTTTAAAAACATAATAATACTGATAATAATAATAAATAAATCACTAAAAATAGCCCAAGTCACCAAAAATAGGGAACTGATTAACCAAGAATGAATGAAGAATAAAAAATGTGTCTGCATATAAGTATACAAATATGTACCTTTGTTTAAAATTTGATTTATTATATATATGCTATTATGAAACCTGTTTCCCCCCCACCTCACATTGCATTGGGCTTTACACACTAATACACGTGTGTGTAGTTATTGAAATCAAACTACAAGACCATATAAGCTCTGATGTATTTAAAATTAGAAGTTTATGAAACTTTTTGAACTTAAAATGGGGAATGTAAAAAAGTATTAGACGTTTTGTCTTACTTCCTAACTGATCAAGTGGAACGCACAATCTCATAGTGCAGAGGGGGTGAGTCCCTGGCCGGAATGATCCTATGTGGGGCTCTCATGACTTATAAGCAGGGAATCATTCATATGGACAATATTGAATTACCTGGCTCTATGCTATTTACTGAAGATATAATACTGAAAGAGATATAGTATGATGGGGGAAGCAGTAAATAAATGAGCAATCTTTTATACTGGAGCATGGCGACAGTATTATGAGGCACACATTGTTGTAGCCTCCCCTCACAGTATCACGGAAGCCACCATGAATGGGACAGTACCACAGACAAAGGGTTATTGCAAGAGCAATGAGTCGGATCAATGCAAAGTGCTCACTTTAGTGACTGGAATACAGTAAATGTTCAACAAAGAGTAGAAAGAGAAAAGGAAACAAGCTCTTTCATTGAAAAAGAAGGAGGACATGTGTGAAGGTTCTGAGAGTGAAATTTTGGTATAAAGGTAGAGTTTGCAGGGTTTGGATAAACTACAAGTGAAATGCTTAGGGACTTTTTTTTCCACTTTTATGCTCAGCCACAGTTCTTTTCTCATGCCTCCTACTGTATAAATCAGCCGCCCTCTCTGGTAGGTTGGAGCTGAGCTCCCTGTGCAGCTAGAAATACGGTATTTTATGCAAGTCTGCAGGTTAAAGTACAGACAGTCCATTCCACTTGATAAAATGGAAATGCTACAATGACTTAGACAAGCCTGTTGATCATAACTGACTTACAGTTGTGTGCTGTGTGTATGGTGTGTGTGTGTGTGAATGCTGGAAGAAGATGTAGAAGTGAGGAAGGTAAGACCAACTTACAACACATGTAATTAAAAAATCACAAATATTAATACCACAATAGAGAACAAAATAAAATAAGGGCACTCCAAAAGTGTCAAGGAAAATAAGTTTCCAGACTTTGAAGGATTTCACAGATGGACTAGGATAAATGCTGTCTTAAAAACAAGTTTACATAGATGAATGAATGGCATTGCATGTTTTAAACCCATACTTTTTGGCCGAGATAAAGTCACTCGGCTAATTGTTCTCTCCTGGAGTAGACATGCAATTCAGAGTGCCATTCAGAGTTCTTTGCGTATGAGTAACACAGAAGTGTATAAGGAAATACTCTGTTACTGCCAGCTCTCTTGCCTGAAGCTCGGAAGATGGAGGAATGGGGTCTGGGAAAAAGACAGAAGCATGATTTGTTGGGTGACTCTAAATGTCACAGTAGTGGATTGTATCCCAAGAAATCCCTGATTCAAGGGCCAGAGACAAGGCATTGAGCAAGATAAACAGTGAAGCAGCTCTCTCATTCTCTCTTCATACTCTGATAATATTTAGAATGTAATTATTGCTTTCAGTGACTAAATAATGTTCCCCTTTCCTATTATTGGTTCTCTTTCTGAAGGCTGAGTCATCCTCCAGCAAAAACCTTTTTCTCAGTGGATTCCACAGGTTTACAAAGATAAAACAAAGATTATAAACATGGTTACAATTGGTGCTGAAGACATAGGGTTAAAAATGAGGGCAGATGTCCTACAGTTTATTGTTTTAAGGACCAAAGATAAGACCATGACACCTCTATCAAAAAAAAAAAAAAGTAACCTATTAACTTCTTTCCAGGTGAAAAGCTAAGCTATCATCAGACAAGGCAAACTACTGTTTAATAATACCACATTTACAGAAGAGTTAAATTTTCACTTTACATGTACCTTCCTGTGTCACTGCTACATGTAGCTAAATATGACCTCTTCATTTTCAAAATGGATGAAGTAGAATAAAGTACTTACGTGGAAGTAAGAACCCAAAATCACTCCCTCCTGACTGGCATCTTCCCTTCAAACTCACTCTCACCCTCACTATCATTGTGCATGGCATTAAGCAGTGTTAATGCAACTTGTGGCTTAGCCCTATTGATTTAAAAAACAATAAAAAACAGTAAATGCCTATTTAATTTTTCCATGAAAATGCTTGAGTGATATCATCACTTTGCATCTGTCTTGACAAATGGTGATGATGAGAATATGAGAGATGGCCACTCTCACTCACTGGGTCTTCCTCTGTGTAAGGCACTGCTGAATAAATAACATGGCTTCCACATTTAAACATTTAAGCCTCAAAACAATTCTACAAAGCCATTTCTGTTATCAGATCCTCCTTTTACAAAGGAAGAAATGGAGATAAAGGGAAGATAAATTGATCAAGATAATATGATATATTAAGTGATGGATATACGGACTCTTTCTACCTAACATCAGGGCATGAACACTTAACTCATTGGGAAATTTGCCTTTTCTTTGGGAAAAAAAATCATTATATTGGGAGTGAGGTACAATTAGGAAAATTCTAAAAGCTCTGGGTCATACCCATGGATCGGCCATTTCATACCGCCTTTACATTTCACGCGATCTCCTTTCCTCAGCACATTAGGGTCTATACATTTTCTTCTTTCTGCCTACCCACATATGCAAGTGTAACATTTCACAAATCAGATTGTATGCAACTCCAATCCATTCAGTGATAAGGAAAGAGTTTGGGCACTAATTTTTTTGCAGGGAGGAAATTGCCAGAACCGACTTGATTCAGGAGTGCTGATATTTAGTCTCACCAGGTCACCAGACTAATCCCTCTAGACAGAGCATGGTAGAAGTGAGAATAATAATGTGCTAAGTTACAGAACCCTAAAAAGGCAGTTCCAAGGCAGCCACTGACCTTGTTTCCAATATCAAGTCAGCATTCCCCCAGATGCCTTGTACAAATTAATCCACACGCAAACTACTGACTCAGTGAATTTATGGAGTCACACAAGAGTGACTGCTAGAAGCATATGGCTCGTGTCAAATGCGGGACCAGGGACAGGAATAAGCTGAAGTTTCTCTCAAGGTTTTGGCTTCAAAGAACCTCTTTAGGCACAAAAAGTACCTTTTAAACTCTGGCCTTTAGCCCACATTAAAGGTAAAGATTTTCTTTTTGTTATATAAGCTGACCCGGCCACTACAATAATACATACAGTCAGAATATAAATACTTGATAGAAGACTGAAGATTATTGCTTAATTGGGAAAAAATCTAGTGAGATGAATTCTATACACACTTTAAGATTTAAAAAAAAATCTATCTCATTTTTGTTCAAGCTTCCATGGTCTAAGGAGAAAGGCTTTTGGAGGACAACAGAACACATTTCTATTATCTCCTTCTCAAACAATCTATGTCACATCTGAGGAAGGAAATTCTTCATATCCAGATATGATGCAGGATAATTGTGTTGAACTGAGCACAAAGCTCACTGCCTCTTTATTGGATATTATAACATGGAAACCAGTGAAGAAAGGTCCATGAAGTGACAAAATGCTTCTGGTTAGTTACTAGTGACTGAAATGCTGGGGTCAGTGATAACAAAAGACAAATATTAAAGGTATTAAATATATATTGAAATATGCCTCTGCTTTTTCCATTAACTCTTGCTCTTCTATTACTTCACCAGAGGATTCTTGCTTACTCTCTCTTGTTCTCAGCTATATCGACTCCCCATCTCTCATTTATCACCTCAGAAAGTAAAAAGCTTTATTTTTCTGTTGGATGCAGCCCATTTGCTATTCACACAATTATGGCAAATGGTTATGAAGTATATGTAGCCTGGGGCCATCATCAGTGACCATGGTGGGCCACTTTAATTAATTAATCTTCACCTGAGGATAGTTTTTAAATCACTTTTACAGAGAAAGAGGTGGGAGAGAAAGCGAGAGCAAGAGAGGGAGAGAGAGGGAGAGAGAGAGAAAGAGAGAGAGAGAGAGAGAGAGAGAGAGAATAACAGTGATTGGCTACCTTCTCGTATGCCCCCTCATCAGCAATGGAAACCACAACCTGAGTATGTGCTCCATCTGAGAATCAAACCTGTCACTTGTTGGTCTATAGGATGACACTTCAACCAACTGAGCCACCCAGCCAGGGCCATGGTTGGCCACTTTTAGGTCAGGGCAAATGAAGCAGAGGTGATGCCAGACTGCCAGTCAAAATTTTGCTGGCATGCCCTCATATATCACAAATCATATAGCTCTGATTTGTGACAGGTGCCCTTTGGCAGTGTGAGGAAAGGTATATCAAGAAAACACAGAAGAGAATGTGTGCCATCGGTCCCTTTGACGCTCTCTTGCTGATAGCAACTGATCAAAGTCAGCATAGGGAAGGAAACAAACACCTTTAACAAAAAAAACTGGGAGATTTACCCTCAGCTAACACTCTTTCTTTGCATTTTAAGCAAACTTATTTTTTATTTTAAGTCCCCTCTTGCTATTTGTGAAATAATATTTTTAGTTGTGTCCTCTCTTTGAATATTTTTTCTCCTTATTTCTTCCCACACATTTTTTTATCTTTCTGACTTCTTTCCTTTCCTTCAAAGAAACTACTTCAGGCCAAGAAGCTACGTTATATCTCAGTAAGTTTTTAAAAAGGGTTAGGTTATTCAAACTTATACTTGAGGGTTTAGAATTTTAAATAATAATAACTTCTTTTTTCAAATCCCTGGGAATAGAACTGATATTCTCATTAGAAAGTTTGGCATTCTTTATTTTTTTTTAAATAAGTCAATTAATAGCCCTATGTCTAGAAACAAATGTTCTTTGCACAGTTTCCAAATAATTATTACTAGGTCTTTGCTCATCTTGCTTCTTTGTGAAGAGAAGTATTATGCCTGCTTGCCCATAGTTAGGTAAGATTGCA
>VMDR010007428.1:0-40612 GCA_007922815.1 Macrotus californicus | reverse complement strand
CCAAAAGATTTTTTATATTTAAAGAACAGAAAGCATGAAAGTAAAAAAAGTACAAAAGTTTCCAGAGAATATTACAGAAACACTAGTAGCTATATTAACATCAGGAAAAATAGAAGGAAAAATTAATATGTGATAAGAAATTGATCATATTATATCAGAATAGACATGCCAATAAATCTTCTGAATTATTGATAGGTAAAGCAAATAAAAATTAGTGTAGATATCGAAGATTTAATTAATATAATTAATAAGCTTTTCATTTGCTTTAAAGGAAAAAAACCTGAAAATTCATAAGCTCATCCAATTTCAGAAGTTAGAGAAAGAATATCAGAAGAAATTTCAAGAAAGTAGAAACATAGATGATGAACACAAAGACAAGAATTACTGAAACAGAAAGCACAGAGAAAATAAGAGGATCCTATTGATTTTTCAAAAGAGTAGATAACCCTTGCATGACTCTGACCAGAAAAACAAGAGATAAAGCCCAAATATAAATACTCAGGAATGGAAAAGGGACTCTTAATTTCAGATATGGCAAAGACCAGAAAGATACAAAGAGAACACTATGGACAACTTTATGTCAATAGGTTTGAACATTTTGAATAAATGCAGAACTTCTAAAAAGATAACGGGAAAAATGACTCAGGAAGAAAGAACTAGACATTGGGATCTGGTAATTGACCATTTCTCTTGCTGAAAACTAAAAATGCTGGGAGAAAAATCTAGAAGCCTTTCTAAAAAGCAAATACTGAAAAGAGAATAAGAAACGATGGGATCAAATTTAAGGACCAAGAAGAGCCAAGAAAGATAAATGAGTATTAGAAGGTGTTTTTGCTCTGTGAGCACTGGCCAGTGTTGAGAACCAGAACTTTGCATTTTGACGTCCTCACGAGGTGAAAGGTACAATAGCCCCGGGACTTCACGGAGTAGACGGTTGAAGAGAAGATTCTCCTGACATGAAGACGGGACACAGAGGACTCTGTCCTGAGGGTGAGAATGTACCTGCACTAAACAAGGTCTCCTGTGGTTGTTTCCTCAGTAGTCTGGGGAACTTCAAGCTTTGAATTTATATCAAAATGATCTCAGATTAGTAGTATCTCTAGGTTGCCTAGAAGAAACACAGAAGTCAGTAAGGAGACAGATTTCTATCAGGTTTCAAATTATTGCTACAAGTAAGTTTTCAAATACTATTATCAGCACATATATAGACTTAAACAGGCACATAAGGAAAGGAGACAACATGAGTAAGAACCAATAGACAACAGAAATAGAACCACAAATACTTACAGGTAATACAACAATTATGTTTACTATTTAATAAAATAAAAGACGCATTTGAAATATCTGTAGGAAAAAACTACATAAGCAGATATTAAAAAGGACAAGATGGAATGTCTAGAAATGAAAAATGTAATAAATTATTTTCACTGATGGCTGTAACAGCAGAGTAGACACAGCTGATAAGAGAATTGGTTAACCATAGTCTGAAAATTATTTTAAAAATGAAACAGGCATGACAAGAAAATACAGAAGAGAGGGTAAGAGACATAAATGACAGAGGACAAAGGACAAGTGTATATTTAATCAACATCCAGAAAGTAAGGGAGAGAGAAAATGGGGCAGAATGAAACGGTACATCCACTTCAGAAAAACATTTGGCGGTACGTTAAAAGTTTAGTCTCTATCTACCATATGATTCAGCCCTTCTACTGCTAGATATGAAAGCGCATGTTTATACAAAGACTTGAACACATATGTTCATGGCAGCTTTGCTTCTAACAGCCCTAAACAAGAAGCAAGGCAAACACCTGCCAACAGGAGGAAAGGTGAGCAGATGGTGGGACCTCCATAAAATGGAGCACTCAAAAATCACAAGGAACGAACGATTGATACAGGCAAAGACAACACTGATGGATCATAGAATAGTTATGTTAAATGAAAAAAGGCAAAACTGAGTACATACTGTATGATTGTATTTATGTGAAATTCCAGGCAATACAACTGATGCTCAGTGATAGAAACCAGATCAGTGGATCCCTAGGGGTGAGCTAGGGGGTGAGAATTATCTGCCATTTGTTGGGCATCCAGCATGTGCCAGAAACTGCTCAACTTGTTACATTCATTACCTCAGTTAACCCTTGGAAGCAACCCTGAGGGGTGTTGGTGTATCTCTGCGATGATGAGGAAACTGTTCAGGCTGCGTGACTGGTTCCCGTGGCGGGATGGCTTGGATTCGCTTTGTCTGATTTCAAAGCTTGTACTCTGAAGCCCTTTGTCACATGGTTTCCAAGTAAATATTAAAAATAAGTTATTTCCTCTATAACAGAGATAGCAGGAGATAAGAAAATTTGTTTCAAAAAAAGATCCTTGGATATTTTAAGTGACAAGTGTCATCAAACTAAGATTTCTTACTTAGTGCACTCACCTCAAATAGATGAAATCTATCTGCAACATTGATCAAGACTCTCTCCTAAACGGTGCTGGAGGAGAGGTTTCAGATTCTTTATGTCTTCTTTTTCAGACGCCGCAGATAAAAGCAGATGGCAGACCGCTGTCTCTGTGTTAAATTATTTTTCTTCGGAGGAGTCACGAGATTGTCGTACCGGTGTTTTCCCTTTGCTGAAACCGTGCCTTCCCTGGATTGTGTGGTTCTGCATTTCTCCTCCAAGAAGCTGTTACAACTACGTTTGTTAGAAATAGTTTCTTTCCAGTTTTCCTCTGAGATGGTAGTTTTATGTAGAAGGATTGATTTTAGCACATTTTCTAGGTTATGGAAATTAAACACTTATCACAAGTCTTTTCTTGCCCATTTATAACTTCCGTCACAACCTTCCTTAATTAACTTTGTCCTGGAGACTCTCAGCCCTCCAGGAGGTGTGGTGGGCTTGTTGTCCTGCCTTTGATTTGGAAAATCCGGGGAAACCCTCAATTCCAGCCCTCCCTGACTACTTCCCTCCTCTCTGTGTGTGCGCGTTCAGCTTGCTCCTGAAGGCTTTGTCCTACCACCCTCTTCCCACGGTTTTAGCACCTTCAGGTTCAGTGTCAAGTCTGTTTCAGAATCATAAGTTGGAGCTAGAAGGGACTTTGGCGATCAAATCAGTTTTCTAAATAACGAAACAAAAGCCCATAGTACTTTTCCTGCTAGTTTCCTCCAGACGGTGATTCTGCATCCGCAGGTTTCTTTTGAAACCCAACACCTTTCAGTAAGAATCTCTGCCCTGGAAAGACAGAAGAGGAAAGGAAGAGCAAGGCTGCCCCCCTGTGGCGCGAGAGTAGAACGGAAAGGAGCGGATTACACAAAGAAGGGTGAGAAGTGGGGAAAGCGTTCAAGGTGAACTTCCATGAACTAGAACAGCGATCACCAGCTCGTGTTAATTGTCAATGTGACTCACTTAGTGAGATTTAGTCATGTAGTATCCAGTTTAGATGACATCAGGAGCTCCCCGCACAGCCTTTAGACCAAATCCTGGAGCTGCCTCACCTCCCAGGAAGATAAAGTTGGTAGACGTCCAGGCTTGAGCCATCGATAAAAGGCCCTTCGGAATATAATTTTTTTAATCTTAAAAATAGGTCTAGGCACACACAATTTTATTTTATAAAACAGAATTAAGTAAAGTAATACATTGTAGGATATTGAATTCTTAAAATTCTCTTTGTTCCTACTTTCACAATCAGATACTTTTGGTGTGATAGTCATATTCCAGAAATGACATGAAACAGAATTTAATGAATAGTAAGTGAAGCAAATGTTTAAATACTAAGTAGGTTTTCTTTCCATAGTTATGTAAGTTCTGCTCTAGTTGGAGTGCCACAGAAATATAAACAGAGATCTATTTTTAGTTAAACATAGTGGATGCTCAAGGGGACACACTCCTTGGGTTCCAGAGAGACCCCCTCTGTGAGAGTCATGCTTCCAGCCGGCACTCAGGGAAAGAAGCAAGACCATGAAAATTAAGTCCTCCAAAAATATTTACTCTATCAGCCGCTGCCCTCATCCAAGACAATTGGAAATTGCTCATATCGGGTTCCCCCAGGTCTGTGGTACCACACCTGGAATTAATGAGAATGGGCAAGGGGTCCTCTATCAGTGACGCTTCCCCTGCTAATCTCTTAGGGTTAAAATAGGCTGCACCATGTATGATGGTTTAACATTCTTAAAGGAGCCTAATAACCTCAAAGGAGCATTTATTAAGCGAAAGAAGCTGAGAAGTATATTAACTTCATTTTATGTTTTTAAAACTTAAAATTCTAGAACATTTGAAATAAAGAAGGAGTACAACAGATGGCATCTGGAATGCCTCATGGTGTGGTCATGAACTTGAGCTCTGAATCAGACCAATTTAGATTCAAATTCCAGTGCCACCACGTAGGCGATGACTTCGGTCAAGGTATTTAACCTCTCCAGTCTTCAGTTTCTTCATCTGAAAAATGGGGCAGTAACACCTGCCCTGTGTTGTGGGCAGGATCACACAGAAAAAGGCGTGCAGAGCCCCTCAGCACAATGCCTAGCACTAGCTCAGGGCTCTGGACATGGTAGACTGAGATTTCCCCGGAAGTGGAGGTGTGTGTAACTAGACTTTAGGTGTGTTCACAATGAAGCTACCGAATTTCATAGAGCAATAACTTCTATTGCATTTTTAAGGCATTCGGCATTCATCTACGATGTCGTCCATACAGTAGCAGTCTATTGCCTGCAGGATTTCTCAAGGGCCTTTGTTGAGGCACCACGTTTGCAGCCTAGAACCTGAAATTTCTTAGCACATCACACACACAAAAATTAATCTCTGGGCAAGAAATTCCGGCCGATTCAGTGAACAGAACACTTATTTTCCCAGGTTCAGATTTTTATACCAATCACTTACTGTGTGTTCTTAAGCTTCGGTTTCCTCATATGTTAAAATAAAAAGAAGTATCATGCACTTACATATTGCTTAATATATAATATCGTGCATATTACATTATCTTACATCAGGGAGGTAACATGTAAGCATCGATTCTAGAGCAAGTGTCAATAATGATTTTTGTTCCCCTGGGATTCTTTGACGTTGGTGGTGTCCAGAGAAATCCTGGGATTTAGGTACCTGGGAAGTTGATTTACGAATCCATTTTGTCTGCTGAATAGGACAACAAGAACACAGGAAGATAATGTTTTTGGCAGTGTTCCGGTTGTCAATGCATTGCTCTCAGCTGCAAATCCACTGTTCTGGAGCTCCCTTTTCTGAGCGGCCCTTCTTTGCAGCTGGCACGGTGTTCAGCTTTGTCAGTAGAGGGCGCTGGAGTAACACCACAAGAGGAAAGGGCTACTCTTTCTGGTTGGCCCACCGCGCTCCTTCCAGCAGTGTCTCTTGGTGGGCCAGCTTCTGCAGGCCAGGCTCCTCCAGCTCCGGTGGCAGCCAGCAGTGTCTGCTGGCTGATGAAACACAAGATCTCTCCTGGTGGCACCTCTTGTGGCTTTCCCTTGCGAAATTCCTAGTCAGGGTTCTCAGTTTGCCAGTCTTTGCTTGCCTGGATCTCAGAAGAGCGTTCCCTGTATGCTAGTCCCTATTCCAATTGCTTGCTTCCCAGCCTCTGCTGAGACCAGCTGTGGACCAGCTCTGGCCCAGAACCAGACCCAGAAGCCCCAGGGTTCTCCCTTTCTGGTTATTCCTCTGCTGTAATTAGTAACTTTTTAAATTAACCTTCCCTTGTTCAGATTACCATATCGTTTCTGCCCTGTAATTGGACAGGGACTCTCAAGGTGGCTCCTTCCTCCAGCGTCTGTGAAAACCAAACCATTTTATAAAAAAAAGTACCTTTCTGATGACAAAATTTCTTCTGTCCCTCATATTCTACTGGGAAATTATGAAAATAGAATAGAGATTTTGCTTCTTTATGTCACTTGTGTCCCTTTTGTCAATCCATTCTTGGCTCAGATGTATAAATTTTACTCAATAGTCAAATCAGTATTGACGGGAACCTGCAAATATTATGCCTTTTTCAGTTATTAGTTGATTTAACTAGGTGGGTTTTTTTTACCATTTTACAATCTACCTTACCTTATCTAATATTTTCAAGCTGAGGTGTTTGGGAAAGGCTTCATGGAGGAGGTGGCATTTAAGTTGGATTTGGAAGGAAGGACAGGATTTTACAGAACCGAACTATGGCCACAATCATGAGATATTTCCGACATAAAGAAAAAATGCAGAGGCATGCTTATTTTTTCACCGGGAACAAATACATCGGATAGGGAAGACATAGGAGCAGAGCTGGGACGAAGGTAGAGTCAGATGATCAAAGGCCTTGAATACCAGGCAAGGAAAACAGGGAGGTACTGTGTGTTCAGGAAGAGTTGCTTTCGGTGTTGTGTAGATTCCATTGGAAAGTGATTCTAAGACTGAATCAAAGACATTAATGAGAAACTATTATATTAACCAAGATAGGAGGCAATCTGGGCCTATGATAGAGCAAGGGAAGGTAGGGGGAACGGAAAGGAAGAAATAGATGTATAAAAACTATGTAAAGGAAGAATACACAATTTGGTGGATAATAAGAGAGGGAATCTTGGTGGGTCTAGGTGCTCCGTTTGTGTATGGTGCAGAAACAGGGGGTCATAGGGAGAAAGAGTTAGTGTTAGCTTTTCAACTTTGCTGGAATACACTGTGAGGATAAGAAAGTCCTGATAATAAATATAACTGGTATGCTGATGTTTCCCAAATACTTATTTACTTATTTATTTATCTGTTTTCCTATTGCCCTTTTAAAAGTGTTCAGTGGGAAAAGTCTTTCTTATTCTCCTGAATGAAAATTTGGCAAGTCTTATAACTTTTTGGCTAGTTCTTAGATAGTACACAGTTCTAAATGTCATGGAATCACAATTCAGTAACTTGAATGTCCAACGAACCCATCAACAGAAATCCTGAGCCATATTGTGTGTTAAACTTTAACTTCCCAGAACAGGCCTACCCGAAGCCAGCAGTGGAGAAGGAAAATATAGTTGGCCTTCTCTCAGTCTCTCTTCCCTTTTTCTCTCTTCCTTTATCTGCAGGACTGCCAGTTTCTGACTCCCAAAATTTGAAACAGGAAGGAGTGGGTTCAGAGACTCGCAAAAAATCTTTAAAAAACAGGGTACCATTCTAAGGTGCTCTTGACCTGGAAGGTATTTGGAGCCAATGTTTCTCTTGTGGTCACTGTCTTTTGTCCCAGGCAGATGCATCTCCACTTCTGGAGGCCCCTTGAGGTTCTACCTGTGGATTTTAACTAACTTCTTCGGTCCCTCTGCCTCTCCAGGTGGTCTGCTTGGACCAGGCTTATGATGACCTCATGTCTAGCATTTTCTCTCCTATCGGGGACAAGCTCTGGGTATACAGCTCCCAGCATAGCATCCTAGTCCTGGCTGTACCACAAAAGAAGTTGTTAACCTCTATGACTGCAGGAAGGAGCCACCTCTCCATCCCCAAAGAACACACAATGCTCTTGGAGTAGCTCTAGGGAATCTCTACAACACCGTGAGGTGGCAGGCTCCTTCTTTCCCCTTTGGGATTAGGGTGGGATGGAGCTTACACCTTAGCCCCATACCACATACGGTACCTTCCTCCCCTGGGAGCAGGGGTTCAATATTTTCTAACTCAGTGTCTACAGTGGCTTTATAGGACATAACTACCACAAATAAGAAGACTTGAATGTACTAACAGATGCCCTAGGTTATCTCTTATATGTTCTTTTTTAATTTCATTGTGTAGTAGCAACCCACTTTTCTTGTTCACCAGGAAAAATCACTCCAGCCAATAGAGTAACCACTTCTTTGCCTGTTGATTCAGAGGCATGGAGATCCCACAGTGGCTGGATGACAGTCTCAGCTTCCAGTTTAATGGAATCATGGTTGTGTATCCAGGTGGAATTATTCCTCCCTTTGGAACTAAGATCTCTGGACCAGCAAAGTTTAAGGTCATGTGGACAGGCAGCAACATTATGATAGTGAATCACGAGGAGTAATTCTATGTGGGACCATTCCCATTTCCACCCTTTGATTCCTGGACCTGTAGATCCTGTCTATTGGATGCACAGCATGCATTGGATGCTGTGTAAGCACATATACAGCCTATTGGAGAACATTTCTCCAGCCTGCCAAGATATTGCCACTTGGTGAGTGCTGTAACTGACTCTTCCAAACATGGCTCCACCACTGTATCCAGCTGGCTGCTTCAGGATGGTGGGAAATATGGTAAGATCAGTGATGTCCATGAGTATAGGCCCACTGATGCACTTCATTAGTTGTGCTGTGAGTTTCTCGATCCGAAGCAATACTGTGGAATCCCATGAGAGAGGATAAGGCATTCATTATGTATAGGTCTCCTCTTGGACACAGACTATATCTACTGTCCACAGGTGGAATTTTTTTCTTCATCTAGAAAACTTCAGCTCTGCTTTTAAGGCCTT
This sequence comes from Macrotus californicus, assembly GCA_007922815.1. NCBI lineage: Eukaryota > Metazoa > Chordata > Mammalia > Chiroptera > Phyllostomidae > Macrotus > Macrotus californicus. Next base: position 32,197 of record VMDR010007428.1, on the reverse strand, counting down.
TTAACTGATTGGATGAGACCCACACCCAGTTTATCCACACAATCTTTTTTTACTTAAAGTTAACTGAATATGGATTTTAATTACACCCATAAAATACCTTTATGACAACACCTAGATTAGTGACTGAGTGAATAACTGGGGACTTTAGGCTAGCCAACTTCGCATTCTAGAAAGACCATCACATCATGTAACATAATGTATTCATAGGTTCCAGGGATTTGAAGGTGGACATCTTGGGACACCATTGTTCTGCCTCTTGCATATGGATGATACAAGGCAAGATAAAAATGAAAAATAAGCCCTGGACTGTGTGGCTCAGTGGATTGAGTGCTGACCTGAAAACCAAAGGGTCACCAGTTTGATTCCCAGTCAGGACACATGCCTGGGTTGCAGATCCCAGTAGGAGGTGTGTGAGAGGCAACCACACATTGATGTTTCATTCTCTTTCTCCCCCTCTTGCCCTCTGTCTAAAAATAAATAAATAAAATCTTAAAAAAAATGAAAAACCAGTAAAATAAGAATATAAAATAAGGATAATGGGGTGAAAAAGCTGAGTCCTGTGGCGGAGCCAGTGCACCAAACTGGCTACGTGACACTGAGTATTTGTTATGAGCTTTCTGCTTCTGATTCGCCTGTGGTCTCTCAAGCATCTGTGCAAAGGGACACATTACCTCGTTCACAATATTAAGATGAGAAACAAACCAGTTGGTAGGAGACACACGACCATGGCTGGTGTTCTGGAACGTTAGGGAAATTGGCAAGCATACCTCGTTAGGTTCTCAATAACACCCTTACGATAAACACAGTAGCAAAAGACAAAACACCATTTTACATATTTTGTATGTAACCAGCACAGTTGAGTAAATAAAGTCCTCTCAGTGGACAAATTGATGGGTCCACAACTAACTCTTTGTTGTTCCCCTGTGTGACCAAGGGCAAGTTTGAGAGTATTTGACAGTGAGGTTGAATTGTGTATGCTTTTGGCTATTCTTCCTATCTACTGATTATCTCAACTTAAATTGACATATACTACACTACCTTGTGTTGTCATTTAAGTAACAAAAATTTGCTTTACCAGTGAGCTGAGATAGGGGAAAAAAGGAGAATGCATTGTCATGAATTAGAGGTTGGATATGAGTACAGGACTGAATAGAAACCACCTCACTTTGTCACACAGTAACAGACGGTCCAGAGACAGGTACAAGTGTATGTGGGAATTGTGTGTGTGACAAAATCCACACTTCAACTAAAGTCCCGAGCAATAATAATGTTGTTTAGGAACAATTATTTAATACATTCTTTTGGGACAAATATCCACTTAGAAAAAATAAGTTAAATCTCTTCTTTACAGAGTATTTAGGAATAAATTCCAAGTGGAACCAACATTTTAACATAAAGAGTATAAATGTAATAGACAAATTCTAGATAACATTTTATTTTTTTAAATACACAGCTTTTATTGCATCTTTAAAATCACACACCCAAATGTAAGGAATACCGCAAGTAAGTGTGAGGAAGCATTCGATGTCTCACTGTTTCTACAACTGGACAACCTAGATCTTATTCATCAGCCTGCCAAGCTGTTCCTTAGGTAATACTTTAATAATAATCCTATAGTAAGTAAAGCCTTCTTAATAACATGTTGAAATTATCATATATCCTTGCTTATTTTGTGTCTAGATGTTCTAAAAATGTTGAGTGAGCAGTGTCATATATTCTATCATTGTGAATTTCCCCTTTTCATTCTGTCAATTTTTACTTCAGTAGTTTGGAGTATACACATGTAAAATTTTCATATTCTCTTCATGGACTTCTTTATCATTATATTAACGTCCCTCTTTCTCTGAAAATTTTCTGTGCTCCGAAATCTATTTTTATGTTATTAACATAGTTACTCCTGGTTTGTTTGCGTAATTTATCTTTTTTCATTATTTTACTTTCAACCTACCTATATTGTTGTAACTTTGAAGTGGGTTTTATGTAGACGACTTGTAGTTGGGTCACATTCTTACATCCACTGTGGTAGTCTGTAGCTTGGTATATTTAGATCATTTACATATAATGTAATTATTGGTATGTTAGGATATAAGTCTGCTATTTTGGTTTTTGTTTGTTCATTCTGTTTTTGTGTTTTTCTTATGCTTTCCTGTGGGATACTCGAATATTTTTAGACTTTTATTTTTTATCTATAGTGTCTTCAGTGCATCTCTCTGTACAGACATATCAGTGCTTTTCTACGCGTTACCTTATACACACACACACATCACCGTCTAGTGTGTCATCATTTTCCAGTTCAAGTGAAGCACACCACATCTGACCGTGTTTTAGTAATTTTTGCTTCAGCTGTCAAATATAATTTAGAAAACCCCCAAGGAGAATGAAAGTCAGTATTTACTGACATGTTTACTTACCTTGACTTGACTTTCTCCTTGATGTTCTAGAGTTCCATCTTTTACCAGTTTTTTCTATTTAGAAACTTTCTTTAGCCATTTTTAGGGTATGACAAATTCTCTTAGTTTTCCTTCATATGAAATTGTCTTAATTTCCCCTTTATTCCTGAAAGAACTATTTTTACGGGCAAGGCATTCTGCCTTGACAAGTTTACCTTTCAGCATCTAGGAAGTACTGGGTCACCTCTTTTTTATCTCTGTTGTTTCTAATGAGAAATCTGGTCATTCACACTGTTTTATCCGCATTCCTAAGTTACCGTTTTTCTTTGGCTCCTTTCAAGACTATTTTTTTTGTCTTGTGTTTTGAAAACTTTTAGTGGTTTGTCTCTAATTAAACCTTGTTCTAGACTTCTTTTCTTTTCTTTTCTTTCCTTTCCTTTTTCTGTTTGAAATTCACATATCTTGTTGAATCTGTAGGTTTTAAGTCTCTTGCCAAATTTGGGAAATTTTCAGTAATTATATCTTTAGTACTTTGTCAATTCTGTTCTCTTTTTTTTTCCTTCCAGCACTCTGATAATACAATTATCAGATCTTTTTGTTATAATCCCAAAGGACCAAAGCACCTAATAAATTTATTTCAGTGTATTTTCTCTCTTCTGTTCAGATTAAGTAATTTCTACTGACCTGTACTGCAGCTCATTGATTCTTTCCTTTGTGCCCTTCATTCTGCCCTTAGGTCTGTCCATGGAGCTTCTTATTTTGGTTATTGCATTTTTTAGTTCTAAAATTTTCATTCAGTTCTTTATGCCTTCTTTCTCTTTCTTTTCTTGATCTTCTCCTTATTTTTCTCCTTCTCCTTATTCTTCTTGGTTGAGCCTTTCTGTTTCTTTTCTGAGTCTTTACGTTTTGTCATTTGTTCCAAGCATGTTTGTAATTGCTCATTGAAGCAATAATTCTAACATCTCTGTTACCTTAGTATTGGCATCTATTGATTATATTGTCTTTAAATGTTTTATTTGTTAGAGCAGTTATAGGTTTGTAGGAATCTGAATGGAGAGGAAAGCACAGAGGTCCTATATACCCCCTGGCCCCACTTAGGCTCATCCATTATCAATACCTGAGTCCAGAGTGCAACAACTGATGAACTTACATCTTAATCATCCAGTGTTCACAGTTAACATTAGAGTTCCTTCTTGGCATTACACACTCTGTGGGTTTGGACAAATGTATAATGGTGTGTATCCATCATTATAGTATCATACAGAGTATTTTCACCACCCTAAAAATCCTCTGTGCTCCACCTATTTATCCTTCCATGACATATTCCCAATTCCTGGCAACTACTGAAATTATATGTAGCCATGCCTTTTTAAAAAGCAAGCTGAAAAAATAACATTTATAATATATTCTAATTTTTAAGTAAAATATTATTGAGTGGGGCTTTTCCTGTTGCTTAGAATTAGCAATTAAGGCAATAAGTGTGAACAAAGGAACATTAATATTATGTCACTATATTATAGTGACATCCTCCAGGAAGCTTAGACATTTGTAGAATGACATTTCTATTAGGACTTATCCATAACTGGCTGGATTAGCTCTGCTTGGTCCAGTCATTATCCCAGAGAATCCTGCCTTCCTCCAACTTCAACTATCACCACAGAGCTCCCTTACAGCCCTGTGAACAGAAGAGCTGGAAATCGTGGTAGGGTAAGGACAAGTCTTTGGAGTCAGATGTCCTTGGCTTATGTGAGTGCTCTGCTTACTCTCCACTGACTTCCCATGGAAACTCAGGTAAGGGAGAGAGGGGTCAGCATAACTGCTTACAGACATTGAGAGTGTCTTAAAAGTTATGAGAATTGCATCTTATTCTCTAAAGCAATTTTGGGGATTTTGAGCTTAAGCAGTTGATTCATCAATTTGCCCATGTACCCATGTGAATATGGAAAAGCAGAATTGGAGACAGAAGGAAGACAGATGAGAGCAGATTACAGGGCAAGGGGATGTCAGTGGCAAGAGGGCAGAGATTGAAGGGGTTGGGAAAGTTAGACTTGAAGATATAGAGACAAACTGCCCTGTAGGCACCTATGCAGAAGGGTGGCTTCACATCATCCTCTCCCCTCCCAAAGCATCCCCATCCAGAAAAGAGCCTGCAGAAGAACTTACCCTTCAGCCCAAGTGAGAGGACATATTTGGGCCTTTGCCAAACATAGAGGTGGGCCAGGGCAAGTGAGAAGCCACAACAAATAGAAGACCACACAGTGGGCAGTTGATAAAGAAGCATCCTTTCCCAACCTCCCTTTCAACCTCAACCAGCAGAGAAATATGTTCTTGAGTAAGGTGGAGGAATAAATAATCCAGACCCCTTCCCATCACTCCAACCCATGTCAGTGACTTGGCAGAGGAAACAAAGAGCAAACCCATTGCAGGTCCCTGAAGCGATGGGCCATGGTTGGTGGAGGAAATGAGATTTACATCAGCTATGAGGTTTGCGTTGTAAACTGCTTTCATCTGCTAATAGCAAAGTGTTGGAAATGCTGTGGTATCTGCCTCAGATATCATTAGGGATCTGCTTCCCACTAGGAAAAGGAGATTCCACATAGTACAGTATATATCTATACATGTATGTGTATATATGTTGGTCCATATGTGTATTATTTTCTCTAAGCAAAGAAAGCTGTTTGGACGGATCTGTTCTCCATTATTAACCATGGTCATAAACCAGCATATATAAACATGGAGTTTATAACAATTGATACCTTTTTTAATTGGGAATTAAAAAAGTTTCCTTTATAAATACTGATGCAGCTCCAGCCAGATAAGGACATGTTCATAAGTTTCATACAGGTGAAAAAGGCTTCACTGATGAGAATCGATCTTTCATGTTTGTGCCCACATATTCCAATGCTCTGAGCCCCCAGCAGCTTGATTAGCAAGCTGTGGTCATTGGCTTCATGAGTTCCTAGGTGTATGACTCTGTCTAGGATCATGTTTGGTGTCAGAATCTCCAGAGGACTGGCTGGGCAGGGGCAGGAGCTAGGTTGAAGCGTGGGGACTGTCCTCTCCAGGTAATCAGGGCTGTGGTTGCTGGTTCCCTTATGCTACTGTTGGCTCCTCTCACCTTCCTGCTCAGTGGACAGCTGTTACTCTTCTAAGTGAACCAGCTTCTTTGAGACAGTGACTCCTTCTCCTCCCATGGGCTTCTGTCCCTTCTTCTGTCGATCTTGGGCAGTTTCCTAGTGTTCTTTTCACACCAATTATAGGGGAAAAAATGGGTTCTTACAGTGCAGCAATTTGCTCTCCTGAGATACTGTTCTTTCGGGCCTCAGTGGCTACTTTAGAGGATGGTTGAGCCCAGTTCCTCATTCTCTGTAGAGCAAATGCTCTTTCTGACGTTCACGCCCTGCTGTACAGTTTAGCCCACTCCACTCCACTCCACTCTTTCTCACTGGCGGTGATTGTTTTCTTTCAACCTTCTCGGTCCTCCCTCCACTCCGGATGGCTTTGGAGACCTGCAGATCGTCAGGTCTATACGTCTCTCAACTCCAACTGTAAAGAGAGTTCGAGTTATTTATTACAGGACTTCTGAGCCCCATGCAAACCGAGGGGAACAACTGAGCATCTGTCTACATCTACCTCATTATTTCATAACAGTGAAGTCGGTCATGAAGCAAGGTGACAGACCACTTAGGGAACCTGTAGAGGTGCCTAACCCCAGTGGACTACATCACCCAACAGCTACCCAGCCCAAATGCTAGAGAGGGAAATAACTGGCCTTCCAGAGCAACCCTTAAACAATTCCAGGGGCAGAATCTCTCATTGTCTCTCAATAAATACTGTATACATAAATAAGGAAAGTTACCAATGCCTGATTTGAGAGCAATTTGGAAAAATAACCAGATGTCTTTAATAAAGATTTATAAGAATAACATTCAGTGTTCATAAGGACTCATTTGAACGACCTTTCTTATACACTGCTGGTGAGAGCCTGAGTACAGCCTTCTGTAAAACAATTATGCAATATTTATAAAGAATCACTTCTAGAAATCTATCCTGAAAATAATCTGGGAGATAATCAAGGATGTCAGCATATATAAGGGTGGTCAATGTAGTATTATTTATCACAGGAAAATTATGAACAACTTAAATTTAAAAATAAATTATGCATCAAGTGAAAAATTGCCCAATCTTTAAAAAATTGTGTTTCAAAAACTTGTATGATATGGCAAAAAGCTTACTTAATAAGATTAAGTAACAAAAAGTAGAATATAAACTACATATACAACATTAACCATTTTTTCTTGTGTTATTCGCTATCTCTGGAAGTAAACTTTTACTTTCTGCCTTCAGAGATTATTTTTATATCAGAAAAACAGTTAACAGAATTTGTTTTAATTCGGCAACAATTCATTTTGGAAGTTTCTCATATGGGGATAAAAGCCTTTCCTGTGAGTGATAAACGGTAGAATTTTGTTTGTAAAGGTTCCTAAGGATGGAATGTAAAGGCAAAAATTTGCACCAAGTTTACTCCCTCTCCCTACATCTGAAAAGTTATAATAGCTTTTATTTTTTCATGTTCTCCTTCAGCCCTTGCACAAGAACAAATATTGTTTTAAAAAATATTGTGGTTTGATCCAAAAGGGGTGATAATATGAATCAACGGAGAAGAGAGAAATTCATTCATTTCAACATCTCATTCTCTTCATCTGCTTCCTTATGTGGGCAAGAGAAAAAACAGTTACATTTAAAATTTACAGTTTCATTTAAGTAGCAATCTGGGAAATTGCTGGTGGGGCATAAAATGAGAAGCAATTTGGTAGTATGTTCGAAGAAGCTAAAATTAATGCCACCCATTGGCCTAGAATTCTACTTCTGGAAGATGCAGGAAAAGATTCAAGGTGGGCATCTCAGTCTAAAGTGAAACAGCCCAAAGTCAAGCACAATCTAAAAATTGAAAACCATAGAATGATTATCTAAACTGTGGGTGAAATAAATGAAATATGATAAAATATCAAACCTCTTGAAGATTTAGGAAGTCTTCAGAGAATGTCATGCCTTGGGCCATCATCCCGTGTTTGCTCATCCAGCCACTGGTGGAGATGAGCCCCAGATCAGGGTCAGAACAGTAACTAAACACATAGGAACATGTAATTTATTTTGGAATTTTCTCTAAATATTCTGTAACTTGTAGAAAAGGAAATCATTCCAATGAAAGAGAGTCTTAGAAGAAATTTCATGTTCTCTTTGGTTCTGACAGTCAGGGCTAGCAGAGGTCCCCAGACTTGTCATGGTACCAACAATTTCTGGGACTTCCAGTAACATCCAGATGACTCTGGGTGGGCATTTATCCCACCAAATACCAGCAGTCTGGCTCAAAAGCCACAGGAAGTTTTCTCTAGAGTCCTGGCTTTTTTTTCTTTCCTTTACTTTCTTCTGTTTTCAGTGCTAGAAGGAACTTTAGAAATCTTATTGGCAAGGAAACTGAGGCACAGAGAGATTAAATGATTAGCTGAGGGTCAGAGCACCTTGTGGCAGAGCCTCCAAAACCCAGGCCTGTCAATGAGCTTTTGAAAATACCACTTTTAAAACCCTTATTTTAATAAATTAGTAGGTACCCAATATGAAATATTGAGAGTGAAATTTAGCAGTGCATTATTTGTGAGTTGATTTATAAGATTCAAAAAAGAAGAAAAAGCAAATGATAGACTCTGGAAACAAAAAGACCTGGGAAACTGATCAGTTGTTTGAGGGGAAGGCCTCTGAGATGATGGGGAAGACTTGGCAGGTGCGAAATGAGAAGTTAACCTCAGTTATCACGGGGCATGGCTGACTCTGATGTCCTATCATTTATAGTTTTGGTGTTGATTTTTCAGTGGTAAAGGTAAGTTTTTTCTAGTATACCTATCATATTCTAATTTTTTTTTAAGGATTGAGAATACATATTTGTAAAATGGCTGGCTATATCAGTCTAGCAAAATGATGGCCCACCATATTTAGCCCATCTCCAAAAGGCCTGAGATTCCATTTTAGCCTTAGGAAAATAAAAATCTCCAGGAAAATCCCCTTAGATGTAGAAAGGAACCACTTCCCCACATATTTGCCCACTACTGGGAGAGGAGTTAGTCTGGGGCAGAGGCAGCTAGGAGCATGCCATATTGGGCTAGCTTCATGAACAGCAGGCTGAGGTACTGGTAGCCCAGTGGCTTGAGTGTGGCAGGACAACCAGCGTGTCCTGGTAGCCCACCTCCCTGGAAAATGGCACGCTTGGTGCTTTTCAGAATACAAGGCTGTTCTACTCTTTCAAGCCCTTGCATAGAAGAGAGTCTGCAACTACTGGAGAGGAAGACCCAAGTGGAAGGTCAGGATGATATCTTCTTATTCATCCCTTTCAGCACACACGGTCCTACCTTCAGTGTATACTCAGTGATGGTGCACGGAATGAAGTGAACTATTGTATATTATCATTCTGAGATGCATGATTTTTCACATTCACACATTTCTAAAACTGGGGTGCATCTCAACATTGGTCTCTTTGTTTGAATTATCTGTATCGTTGGAATTACCCATGCTGGATTTAACTGCCGCTAAAAAGATATTTAAAAAGAGTATACTGATTCAGTATTGGAAAATGTTATTTTGTTATGTAAATATAAATATAAGGTGTCATTCTGTTATACACAGAAAGGCATGGAAATAGAAAAGTAGTGTGCAGGAACAAAGATACTTGACCCTGAAGGAACATCTATAACTCTGCATTTTCTTATGGAGTGACATCCAGATGCTTTACAGCACCTAAGAAAGGAAGGAAAACATACACAGACGACCCTGCTACATTTTGTCATTGAGATGTGTGTGAAGGATGGGCTATCACATGCTGTATTAGTTTCTTGTGACTGTCACAGCACATGGTCAAAACCTTGGCACCCTTGTAAAACAGAAACTTATTTTTTCTTGCACTGGATCAAAATCAAGGTGAAGGTGTGGCCCCACTCATTTTGGAGGTTCTTGAGGAGAAGCCATTACTCAGTTCTTCAGCCTCTGGCGGCTGCATCGCTCAATCCCTACCTCTGTCTTCACGTCACTTCTTCATCTTCTGTGTATTGAATGTCTCTTTCTCTTTCTCTTGTAAGGACCCTTGTGACGGCATTTAGGGCCTCCACAAGTAATCAAGGATAATTTCTCCATCTCAACCTCCTTAACTTAAACACACCAGCAAGGACCCTTTTTCCAAGTAAGGAAACATTTACAGTTTTCAGGGATAAAGATCTGATATCTCTGGGTCCACCATTCAGCCCACTACACATGCCAAGCAACAGAACTGGAGTCAGAAAAGCCTCCAAATTTCTAAGAATAGGTGAAAGGTTGGGGGTGAGTAGTTTATGTTAGTATTTTCTTTTTGTTCCCTTCTAACAAAATCAAGAAAGGGAAGCATTGACATTTGTAGAACAGGCATCAGTGGCTTGGGAAACAAACAGTCTTGGTGACAATGGAGGAGAACTCTTGTAAGAAATGTTCTTAATAACCCAGAGAACAAATTTGTAAATCACTAGACATTGACAAGTCAAAGTGAAAAAATGATTCAGAAAGGCTGACTCTCAATATGAAGAAATTTGAGGGGAACCTTAATATGGTACATTAATTATAAAAATGGCCCCGAATCTCTACCTTTCTCCATATCCATGCTTTATGACTTTGCAGCTTCTCCCATCAAGAGGTAAAATCTATTCTCCCATTCCTTGAACATAGGAAGCCCATGTGACTGGCATGAGTCAATAGAACACAGCTGAAATGATACTATACCAGTTCTGAATCTAGGTCTAAGAGGCCTTGTGAACTTCTGTTCCCTCCTTAGTCTCCCTAAGAACAAGTACAAGCCAACCTACCGTGTGATAAGAGACATGTGGGTCAGTCACCCTCATCACACTAGTCAGTAGCCATCCAGCCACCAGACATATGAGTGAGGCCAGCCTTGACTAGCTAACGCTCAGACAAATCACCAGCCGACCAAGTCCAGTGAGAACAGCAGGGTCCATCCCACATCAGCAGAACTGCCCGGCTGACCTCAGACTCATGCACAATAACAAATGTTTATTGTTTTAAGCCATTAGATTCACGGATGGTTTATTATATGTCAAAAACTAACTGATACTTGATGGTGGAAAATCACCAGATTTTAATTACAGAGTGAATAAATTACTTGGAATAAATGGAACTCTGAATATAAAACTGTTTCTGGAATATTTTAACTAACTTATTTTGCTTATAATTTCCTTTTTTGTGTCCTTAATGGTGGTAGCAGATAAAATAAGTCTAAAAGAGATCTTTAAATAAGTATAAAATAAAAAAAGTCTATTTGAAAAAAGCATCATGTTATCCTTTGGGGGGAAAACATTTCTTTCCTTTTAAAAATTATAATCATCTTTAATTTCTTTTATCCTGAGGACTGTCCTATGTTTAGGGCAGGGGCCCATTTCAGTTTTAATGAAATGCAATAATTCTGTACTCAGTTTTCTGCTGCTTTTTCACTGCACAACTTTTCAAGATTTACTTGCTTCCCCTCTAAGAGTTTCAGTTGCCCCATGTGAGAAGTCAGGATGATTATACCTCCTGGTGAGGGTTGTTTTGGAGATGAAAATATGAATGTGATCTGTGTAGTACAAATAGAGAAGAAAATTAAATGAGCTGAATCTACGTTGGTAGATCTTAAATATGCTCACTGATTGCATTTTATTGGCTAAAAATTGGTGGTGATTTTCCTCAATTAAATTGTTCCGTTTCATAAAGTAGGTCATATGTTTTATTGTTGTTATGCCTACCCTGTCCCCCATCAAAGACACAATAACACCTCTGAACATGACCTTTTCTCAAACACATGTTGCTTACCATTGGTGTGGCAGAATAAAACCAGGTGGCCCATATGCAGACAGCCCAGTCCTGATTACAGTAGATTAAATTAGTAGTAAAGAGATTTGGAATTCTTGTTGCACGCAGAGTCTCCGTCTCAAATAATCCCCCCAACCCAACCCCCCCAGCCAGCAGCCAACCTGTCCACCCATCCCCAAACAACTATAGCGGGTAGAACAAGAGGCAAACATATCACTTACCTGGAGAATTTAATCAGAGCCCCCCAGACCAAGTTTATAGTGGTCCTATCTTGAGAATTTCAATTCTGATGCTGAAAATTTTGGATAGTGGAGTCTGCAGCTGAATGTCCTTGTAGAACTGGGGCCACAACCAGCAACCTAACAAAACCAACCTAACATGAATTAGTAAGTTCAGCAGCAGAAAGTGAGCCAACATAGAAAATCAGACTGCAGCGGAGAAAATGCGGAAGGCTGTGGGAGATACAGGCCCAGAAAGCCCTAGAGAGAGAGAGGGAGTTTCACTCCCAACTTCAGTTTCCCAGCAGGTTTTTCCTAGTAACACTTTCTGCCTGGAGATGTAAAATTCCTTGGACTATCTTTAAATGCCTTGTTCCCCTTTTTATCTGAGCCAATTTGAAGGGCTTTTTGTTTTGTGTAACCAAATGACCCCTGCTGATTTGAAAAATTCCGCTGGGTTTAGAGATGTCTTGGATTTCTTATTAGTCCTTGGTGGGCAGAGAAAGAATGCTCGTTAGAAAAGGTAGAAGATATTGAGTGGGTGGTGAATGCCTGAAAGTGAAAGATTGGCGGGCAGCAGACGATGGCTGTATTCACATAAAGTGCAGAGGAAGAAAAAGTATTCTGATGAGATTCATTAGTGAATGACCCCAGGAACCAAACAGAAAAGTTTGGAGATGACCGCTCCCCAATAACAGTAAGAATGCTGAAGGGAAAGACACATTGTTTTGAAAGACACTGCTTGGTAGGAGCCCTTTTCTGAGATGGAGTGCTAGGAGAAAGAATTCACATGTGGTGAGAATCAGTGTTTTAGGGTTACTTCCCCTTCCACAGAATTGATGGTGTTCTTTTCAGCTACAGATTTATTTATTATAGAGTGTATCCATCGCCATATTATTGCACAAAATTAGGCAATATATTTGCCCCTGCCTATGGTTACAGCAATGCAACATAAACTTACCTAGCAGACAGGTATCTCTAAGAAGCTGGTTATTGAGCTTTATGCATTCACTTCTCTTCAAGCACTTACCACATGTCTGTCACTGTGTTGGGGAAATGAAGGGTAACCAGCCCGGCATGGTCCCCATCCTCATGGAGCAAATGGAAAAAGATACCAACTCAGTAAACAAATAAAAGAAAATAATAATGACCTGTTACTGATAAGGTGGTAAGTGCTGAAAAACAGAATTAAGAGCAGGATCCCCTGCAGATAATGTGGTGAGGTCTCACTGAAGACAAGACCTGAGTGACAACCTGTTTTAATCACTCTCAAGATGCCTGAATCTACTGGATAATTGCAAGAAATTAATAATTGTTTTCTATTGATGAGATAACTATCTAGAAAAAATGCAAAGAACTCTTTCAGGCACTGTGGTAATTTAATGACTAGAAGAAGTGGAGAAGAGGGAAAGAAAGCTGAAATAAACTAATGCCTATCACGTACCAGACATTGCCCACATATATTATCTTACTGAAGTAGCCATTATTATACCCACTTTATAGATGGGAGAACCAAGGTCCTGAAAGGACTCAAGTCAAAAGCTCTCTCCGCCGTACCATTCACTAGAGGTAGGTATAAACTACTTCTGTAAAAGGCAACAAATTACTTCCTTATCACCAGCTAGATTAATTTTAAAATAAATGCCCGTGAACATTTTATTCTTGTAGAGTTTCAAATTATTTCCTCTCTTCAAAGCACGTTTTTAAGTGAATGATTCTGGTCTAAGGGTCATACAAATTCAAAACTAACAATGCCATCGTCAGCTGGCAAGGGGAGGAGCAGCCTTCACTAGGGTATCAGGGACGGCAAGGCAAACATTCCACCTCTAGTTGATGCCATCTAGTCCCATCATGTCTGCTTGCTTTACTGTTTTCTTTAAAATTTATTTTTATTGAATGCTTGCTTTATTCTTTTTTCAAAAAGAATACAAGGTGCACCTAAGCTTCAACCTGAGAAGTTCAGTGTCATTCCCAGCGTAGCGACAGCCCCATGGCCAGTTCTTAGCTCCAGCTGCCTTCTATCTTATCTACTTTCTTCACCCTCGTCTGAGTTAATGACTCAACACGTACTGAGGCGTCAGGCCCTGAGATGGGTGATGGGTACAGAATGATGCGATGCTGCTCTCCCGGAGTCTGGTCTCACAGCTCTTCGGCGTTCTGCACGGCTGTTCTCTCTGCCTTCTCCACCCTTGGCTCCTCCCTCTGTCCTGGGAGGGGATCTCAAGCCCGATCCGCCAGGTGGTTAATCCTTCCGTAAACCGGCTGGACGGTGCACCAGCGGAGCCTGCCTGGATCTCAGGATCAAAAGCGCGAGGAGGAAGACCCCTGGAGGAAGGCAGATGGGCTCTCAGAAATACCGTTGGCACCACCCGTGTTTCCAAGGGCGTATCTGGAGGGCAGGATGAAAAGCTAAGAAAGGAAGTCCGACTAGCCAGCTGCGTGGGATATGCGATCCCCTTCCTGGGGGTGTGGGGTCGTAACCCCAGAACCTTCCCCGTGCCACGTCTGAGAGCGCCAGGCGGTGCCGAAGCGGCACACACACACCCAGAAAGGGACGGCGACCCTGGAGGCTGTGTGTGTGGAGGCTCGGAACTCGGAGTCCTCTTCCCTTTCTTCCCGCCTACTTCCCTAAACTCTTCGGGGGCGGGGGACAGGGGAGGGTGGGATGGGGGCTGAGCAGAAAAGCCACGGAGGAGGCCTCCCCTACTCTGCCTGTGGGCTCGAGCCCCTCCTCTGCCCACCCTCTCCACCCTGCGCTCGTTCCACGCCAGCCCTCGCTGCCGCACCTCTGCACCCCAATCGCTGACGGACTTCCAATGAGCTGGGCGTGTAAGACCCCAAACCAGGAAAACAAAACAAAACACCTTCTCCCACCGGAGTGAAGGGGAAATCTTTGCTGGCCTGTACCCAGGGCCCCTCTGCACAGCTGAGGGGTCAAGGAATCACAAGAGGCTTGAGTCCCAAGTGCACTGATTTCTCGCTTTGGGGGATCAAAACGGAGACAACAGCAGCCGGGCCCAAATCCACTGAAGTCTTCAATTCATCACCTGATGACCTTACTCTGTCTTTGAGGGCCCAGGATAAGCACACACGTCGGTCCGCCAGGGCAGCACACAGCTTTTATTTTCCGAGGATGAGTGGTTGGATTTCCTATCATTTAAGCATTAAGAATACACTGTGTGTCATTGTGAAGTGAATGGAAAAGTAAATGTAACTGGAGTCCAGATCATGCAGCCTCTTAAAAAAATTCCAAATATTTTCCTTCCGTCTGCTTTAACTCCTTTAGTTTCTCTAATGAGACAAATATCAAAACAGTGACTCTCAAAGTGTGTGGTTCCGGGACCAGCAACATTGCTTGGGAACTTGCTAGAAATACAAATTCTAGGACCCCACCCCAGGTCTCTTGAATCTGGAACTTGGGTGATGGAGCCCAACAATTTATTGCCACCAGCTGCCCAGGTGATTCTGAGAGACACCGAAAAACCACTGGCTTAACGGTCCGCTTGGACAGCATCTCCCAGTGATCACTGACTATGACCAGCCAGCAATGGACTTTGTTTATTGCATTTCTTTTTAGAAAAAAAAAAAAAGTCTGCGATTTGACAGTGGAAAAACCTGCTGGCCAAAGGAGTTACTTGTAAAAAGTCATATAAGCAATGGTGGTGGGGGAGGGGGGCAAGGGTTGAGAGACAGGGAGAGAGAAAGAGAGAGAGAGAGAGAGAGAGAGAGAGAGAGAGAGAGAGAGAAAGGGACTTCCTCAGCTACAGTCCATTTGCAATATCTGTCCACTCCTGAGAACTCCCAGACACACACTAATTTGAAGCACTTCATTCTTCCAGGCTTCTACAGCCTGTTTGAGATGTTCTGCTGGCTCCTTCTGGAAGCACCTTCTAAGATAATTTTCATAACCAAGAGGTCACAGAAAGAACACTCCCCCACCCGCACCCCTAACTATCTTGGCTTGTGGCAAAGCAGGTCAGTCCTTTCCTTCTCAGGTAGCCTAGCCTTCTAACGAAATCAAGACACACGGAGTACCTGGGCAGGTGGCAAGTAGGCTGGGGGTGGAGCCCTGCTGGAACAGACTCCGGGAAACAACAGACACAACGGAGAAGGATGTGGTGGGTGTGGGAGAGCTGATCTGTTTTAAGAGAAGGGCCCTGGGGAAGGAGAGATGTTTGGACTGGATGCCTGTGTGGAACAGTGTGGGATGGTCGCAGTTTTGTGTTCTTTGGGCTAGTGTTGGCCACAGCATAGTAATTCCCACCGTGTTGCCTGCTCCTTCCAGTGGACAACCATGTAGACTCAAGTACATCCAGGTCCCAGAGCTGAGCCCCTGTAGGTGGGGCTTCCTAGCAGTCAGACACCCATGTAGCCCTTCTATTTCTTGGTCTCATGCATGATCTTTGCTCTCTGAATTTTTCTGGATTCAAGATTTCTAGGAAACAGTCACATTTGTAAAGAGCTCTGGACAAATTCAGAGAACATTGGAGGAGGGTAAAGGAGAGAGAGAGAGAGATTGAGAGAGAGATTGTTGTGAGGTTACACATAGCATCCAAGGGAGGTGTTTTGGTTCATGCAATAAAAACCTTGACCATGATTACCTGCACATTATAAACATACACATTTTTGAGCTTCATGCCTGAGACACTTTCAGATCGGGTCTACCACAGACAGCTCACCACTCACCACTTAGTAGAAGTTAACTGATATTTGCATGGATCCCTTCCTTTAGAAATCAACTGCACAAATATGATCTCTTTTGAGCCCCACTAACACTTTGTGAGGCAAAGGAGGAAAAGTATCTTCATCTCCATCATTATCATCACCTTTCTCCCCATTTGCAGAGATGAGAAAACTGAGGATCCAGCCCCTTTCAGGAAAAAGCTGGTCACAGAACTAGGATTTAACCCACATGTTTTATATTCATAACCTCATGACTCAGGCTTAAAGCAAAGGTTTCTAATTATAGGTAGGAAGTACAGGGACTTCTTTAAACAACCCATTCGAAGTTTAGGGTCGTCAGAGAGTGAACACGAAGGTTTTTTCTCTATGTGGCTGCCTACACTGAGTGCTCAGAATTTTGAGCTTTTGGTTAAAAAAAAAAAACAAAACCAACATGTGAATGGGAACAGAAAATATGCTAAACTAAAACACAACAACAACAAAAAAACTGAATCTTGCTGGGACTCATGTCTGACTTGAATCCTGGGTGGGTGGAGGTGAAGGCAGTGCCCTCTGGTAGGAGTGAGGGAAGGAACACAGGAATTTGGGAACTAAGGCGGTGGCCCGAGCTTGAATTGTGCTCTTGAAGGTCAAGTGTGGGGGTAGGGGAGTGGTAGGATAGAATGACACCCCGAGAAGTCCTCCGAGGTGCCTTTGACAGGCAAGTGGATGAGGAATCTCCAAGTTCCCAGCCCTTGGAGAATGAATTGTACTTGGTAAGGTGGTAACTGAACACTGGGCAGAGAACACCCCTGGGGGCAATGGTTCCCTCTTCTTGACAAGCGCCTTCTTTGTGGGCCAAGCTGAGGGCCCCACCTCTAAGCCACCTTTGGGGTTAGTAGAATGTAAGTGCGGGAAGGGAAGCGGAGGAGCTCCTACTCCAGGTACCAAACTGAATCGACAAAAAGAAAAAAAAAATCGAAAAGAAAGAGCAAACGAAGCGGAAGTTTCAAGGCCCTCTGCGAGGAATAACAGTATAAATAACCGAAGACGTCGTGTAAACACTGCGGTCATAACCCCGAACATTAAACAGCCCGGTGGCATCTGGCTCATCGGCCGCCGCGGGCTGCGCTGGGGCAGCACGGGAACCAGGTCCCAGGCTCCTCGGCCTCGCCTCTCTGTTTATCTCAACTTAATCTTCCCCAACGAGCTGTTCCGCAGCCTGGAAGATGTTTAAATTAAAACCCAGTCCGCCGGAAGTCGTGGCGGGGAGCTGTATGCACTGGTTAACCTTAACCGCAAGGCAGGCAGGCAGGCGCTGTTGTTAAAATGAATTAATTATTAATAAGAAATACAGAGTGTTTGTTGCAGCACTTTGAAGATCGGAAAATACTTCCTAAAAATTATGGAATTTACATTTCTCATGGCTCTCATTATTTCTTTACTGTTTTGTACCTGTGGCTTACGTGCCCTCCCGCGGAAAGTTACAAACCACAAAGTTCACCTTCCTGCTCCTCTTAGCCGTTATACTGTGCAATACAGGAAAGTCAGATTTTCCTTTTCTGGTGTGCGTATCTCTTGAACTGTGTAACTACGAACAACTTTAATCCTTTCTTTTCTTTGTTTACAGTCACATTATTTCTAATCGTGTTAAAAGTAACCTGGAAACCTGAGAGCTTGGAGGCTTTTGATTTTGATTTTTCACGTCAGCACACAGTAGAGTCTGCACGTTCACAGTGCAAAGCACGTTTCATCCTCTTCTGTCTCTACAAGTCTGGGTCGAGGTCCCAGAGGACAATTTTTATTATCAAACTTCCCCACAGTTCTCTGCTTTTTTATTCTATATATATATATATATATTTTAAATCACACCAATGTCAGGGTTTTTAGCAATATAAAGAAAGATTTATTTTTGAAAGTAGCAAAACTTGTTTGAAAAAAATATATATCTTTAAGTGAATTACTTTATAAATGTGACTGTCAAAGTCAGCTATTCTATGATCTACACTTTACAACATACTGTACAAAAGATACACATTGATAGGCTCTTATCATCTATTCATATATTTATAATTACATATTGCACTTGGACCAGCAAGGCTCGCAGAGTCATTTATGGTACAAATTAATAAAGTTAAATAGGTGGGAATCTTTGTAAGTACAATTGATCTCCTCTGGTTTGGAAACGAATCTCCTCGTCGCTGTAAAGTGTTCTCGCAGGCTGGGACAGAGAGAGGAGCTTTGCAGGGGGAAGCAGAGACAGAGAGCAGGGAGGGCAGGGGTCGCCTTCCCGGGGCCCGTTTTCCCGGGAAGCACGCCTTTCCCAGACTCGCACCTCCAAGGTCAGGACGCTGTGGTTCCACATAAGCGGCTCGCGGTCACCACTTCTTTCAGGTCACTCTCGGGTTTTCCGGCCACCATGAAGGGCCACGTCTGCAGGAGAGAAAAGGGTGGAAGAGGTAAGTGTCCGTGGAGGAGGGGTGGGGTGGGTTTCCAGACTAACGAAAGGACCGGGCGCGGTGGGGGCAAGCAGTGAATCCGACTGACCGGTTATCTCTGCAACTTACTCGGAGTCCCAGTGAGCCTCGTGGCTGGATAAAGCAAAAAGCAGCATTGGCGTCAAGGCACAGCCCCGGGTGGTAGAGCAAAGAGGAGATCACTCCTAGGGTTCGAAGTGAAACCCAAGGGAGGAGGCCCTTCGGAGACCCCAAGTGGCTCGTGCCATGGCATAACCGGAGGCAGATGCCAACGTGAGACCGAGCAGGGAAACCCAGCAGGACCTCTCGCCGACTGGGCACCGGACTTGAGCCAGGCCGTTGTCAGGTTTCCTGGACCTCCAGCTTTTATCTCCATCTACCTCCCCCTGCCGAGAAACTTTGTTTCCTCCATCACAAACGCGGGTTTTGACAAACACTGTTTCTAAATTAATTGCTGTCTCTTAAGGGAAAAAAGAATACCAGTGAAACAATATACATGCGTATTTATTTTAAGATCATCTTCCTACGGGGCTGAGCAAGCATAACCTTCTCTTCCCTTCTCCGAGATGTTGTATATAATAAAGCCCACTTAAGTTTCTTATTCAGAGATGAAGGCAGCAGCACGTTGTAAATGAAGGCAATGGTTTCCTTTGACTTCCAGGTTTTAAACAGCTATTTACTCATCTCATTTGAAAAATAAACTTTTAATTAGAGGGGAAAATATTTTTCGAGGCAAAATGTGGTTTTGCACCTCCTGGCCCCAACTCAGTGAGAAGACAATTCAAATCTTCCAACCTCTTTCACTAGTGCTGGCAGATAAGACCACTCAAGAGGAAAACCTCTTATTCTTATCATGTATAAACAGAGATGCTAGTAAGTTGTTGTTTGTCTTTAGAGCCTGTAAATTTTAAAAATTAAATCAAATGAAAAGGAATCAGATATATTTCTGAAACAGTAAAATGCATTTGAGAAAAATATTAGGCTCATTGAGCATTAGTTTTTAAGGTACAAAATAAAATGTTCTTTAAATTTTGAATGAAAGTGACCTTTTTAATATTACTTTTTACACCAATACTCATGAGAATGTGCTGATTGTGTTGATATTTGCTGGAACTTCTGGGATTTAAAAATGTTAATACACCTATGGGAGAAGCACAACATATTTAAGTAGTTGGGGACTTACTTGACAATTAAAGGAGACGTGCTGTTCCCACATCTAATGGTCCTATATATGCTTGAGAAAGAAACAAGAGTTGGGTGGTTTTACTTACAAGAATTAGAGGGAAAAATCGAGTTCCACTCTTTAGCTAAAAGAAGAATAAAGGCATTAATAACAAGCCTTCTTGGCACGCAGCGTCTTGTCGGCGTTCCCTTCCCGCACCAGTCCCTCCACTCCGGCCCTCATGGCTCGGGTACAAGGGATCCTCCTCTTTGCCAGCTCAGTACACTTGCAAACTCCTAAGTGGGCTGCCACGTCTAACAATCTCATAAATCACCCCTGCTCTGGCGGCTTGTAAGGCAGAGAGCGAGGGCCGTGCGAGAATCTCCTGCCACGGTCCCTAGAGGCGCTGGGCTGGCGGTGGCAGAGGTGCGGAAGCCCCAGCCGGGAGCGCACACTCCCAGACCGCGCTGGGAGGGGGGCCCCGCAGCGTCGCAGCCGCACCGGAGGACTTACCAGATTGACCGGGTGGATGTAACCGTTTTCGAATTTGTCGTTAGCCAGGATCTGCCTCAGGTGGGCGATGTAGCTGGACGCCAGCCTGAGCGTGTCCAGCTTGGAGAGCTTGGTGTCCGGAGGCACCCAGGGCAGGGTGGTCTTGAGTCTGGAGAAGGCCTTGCTCAGCACCCGCATCCGGGCCCGCTCGCGCGCGTTGGCTGCGTTGCGCTGGACCTGCTTCCCCTCCTGGCTGACCCCGCTTAAGGGGCTTTTCTTGGTGGGCGCCTTCCTCCTCTTGCCTAGGCCGCCGCGGCCCTTCTGGGGAGACCCAGTCTCGCAGTTGGAGCTCTCCTCGGTGCTCTCGTTGGAAGTCACAAACTCCTTGTTCGAGTCCATTTTCAGCCCGTCGCAGTCCAGCATCTCCACTTCTTGGAGGTCCTCCACGTCGCTGAGGGAGCCGGTGGACATGTTTGCGGGAGAGGATGAAAGGGACAGAGGGAAGGGAGAAAGGAGAAAGAGACCGGGGAACCAATGGGCCCCCCTAGTGTGCAGTGTGGAGCAGCCACCGCGTGTGGGCAGTTGGAGTTGGGGTTCTGGTTGGGCCTCACCCCCCTTTCCCCTTCGCAGAGTTGTGAGAAGGAACCTCCACGGCTTCTTTGGGAAGGAAGCCGACGCTCTGTTTCCCCACCCCCGGAGCCGTGGCCGTAGAGGAGTGTGAGAGAGCGCTGAGGAATTTGGTGGACACTAGGAATTTATCTGGGGAATAGAGAGGCGGATCCTTGCAGCCCAGGGGAGGGGCCTGCCAGGCCCCAGCAACGCTCTTAGACCCCTTCCACAACCGGAGGGAAGCTCTCCCTCCCAGGTCTCGATTTCCAACTTGTAATGTGAATCAGTTCAATTGCATCGCCTAAATACCGTCACCTTCTTCCACTTCAGGATAGGCCAAGGAGGAGCAGGACCCAGCGACAGCCCCTCTCTAGCGCTCATTGCCCATCTCCCATCTCCTAAGGCCTGCCTTCCCTCCTAAGAGGTCACAGATGGTTGTATGGATGGAACTTTAGAAAAACGACCAGATCTTTTGTTCTTTCTGGGACTTTCATCTGCAAAGCATCTCTTCTTGCCTCCTTCCCCGCCAAGAAAACACCAATTAAAATCCAGGCAGAAGCCCTGGCTGGGTAGCTCAGTTGGTTAGAGAGCATTATTCAGATACACCAATGTTGGGGTTCCATCTCCTGTCAGGGCACATATAAGAATCAACTAATGAATGCATAAATAAGTGGAACAACAAATGGATGCGCTCTCTCTCTCTATCTCTCTCTCTCTGTCTCTCTCTCTTGCACTCTCTCTCTCTCTCACAGACACACACACACACACACACACACACACACACACACGCAGACAAAATCCAGGCAGAGATGAACTACCTCTTGCCAACACACTATAAGACTATAGTCTTACCAAGGTATCTCCCAGCCTTAACTGGGGAAAATCAGAAAAACAAGTGCTTCATAGAATCTTTAGGGTGCTGTCAGAGAAAGTACTAAGACATTCACTTGCACCTGGTCACTTTGAAGATAGGAAGAAACTGCCTGTGTGTTCACAGACACGTCACCGTTGCATCCCCACACACAGTCACACACAGTGGGAGTGGGAGAAATGAGGCAGAGTACCATGAGTGTGCGGAAAGTATTTTGTAAGGTGATAATCTTTTTCTTAAAGGAATTAAATCTGTTTTAAATTTCTTTCTACAAATGTATTTAATATTGTCTTAAGAATCTTAGTTGCTTTTCAGATATCGCCTGGTTTGGGACTTCTTGTGTTTTCCCTTCCAGTAGTACTGCCTTTTCCTTCTCCTTATGTCCTCTGTCTACCAGGGTTGCTAACATGAAGCTGACGTTCCAAAACACTACACAGCATTATCCCTTTGGGAAAGGTTCTTTTCCATTTCTGACTACAGCTTGGGCAGTCTTTCCTAGAGAATAAGACAATCTGGGGAGTGAGTAGAAAAGCAAAGAGAACCAGAAACCAAGGGGTGGCATGAAATTGATGAGATGAAATTGGAGAGACTGAATGCATGAATCTCTTACTAGTTTTTTTTTTGCCTGGTTTTCTTTTCTTGCAATTAGGCACTGAAGAAGAGGGTTTGAAGCAAAGTATAAGAGTGGCATCTGAGCCTTTGTCTGGGAGTCTGCACCCCTCTCTTACATTAAGATATCATATCTCTAATCCTGGGCTCAGCTGGGAACTCACTAACCTCTAACGTTTTGTTTTGTTAGCAGGGTCTTGTTTGCTTTCCCCCTATGCTGTAAACTAAACAGATTGTCAGCAAATCAGTCTTTATTAATGAATTAGCGAACCCCCCCTCACCACCATAATATCTTTGCCCAGGATTCAAAATTTGTTAATCACCAGTATAGAGATTTATGGGCTCTCTTCTTTTCTGTTGTTTGTGCAGGTGGAGATTTAAATGACCATATCCACCACAAAGATTTATTGTGAGAGTGAGTGATGTTATAAACCAGGAAAAAGACTCTTCCCACAGCAGGGATGACAGAAATATCAAGTTGAAGTTGCCTTTGTCCTCATGCACAAATGACCCAGTACTAGAGCACAGAAAGCACAATCATTTAATCTGAGATCCAAGACAGCATTAAGCGAACACCCAGCAGGCTTGCTACACTTTTCCCCACTGAGTCCCAAACTAGTTTTCTTTGATTTTCCCTCCCTTGTCTCAGTCTTGGTAAAACATGAAAGTTAAAGTTATTTTTAGACTAAAAGAAGTATGTGAAATGGACTTTGGCCAGTACTTTGTGAAATGTGTGTGTGCGCGTGCGTGTGTGCGTGTGTGTATGTGTGTGTGTGTGTGTGTGCGCGTAGCTACTGAGATCTATGCAAAATAACCATAGATCATTTATTTATTTGGGCTCTGGAATGGGATAATGATTAAGAATCAGAATGACGGCCTTACCATACACCAGGCCATTAAGTTGTAAAGGTTTTGCTTCTTGGAGCTGCTCTTCTCTGAGGAAAGGAAGAGGGTGTGGTTTTCTGCTACACCTTAGTTGGTAGGCTTGTCAGACTGTTTGGGGGCTAGTAGCGATTGAAGCAACACATCCCACTGAATAGATGTCTAATGTTTATTTTCCCCCCAGGTCTCCAACTTAAAAATAACAATTTCTGAAAGTAGGCAAAACTAGCTTCCTGCCACACACTGATTTTTGTGCCTAGCAATTATTATTATTATTATTTTAGATAAGCAAGAACTAAATATATTTATCCTGCAGTGATACAAATGGGATGGGAAGGGTAAATGAGTTGATAGTGAACTTTGGGATGTTTGTAAAAACACCCTAAGGGATGGCTACCAGTTTGGGAGCAAGATGTGAAGAAAGCTATTATGTAGGTATCTTGAGAAGTCTTGAAGAAAGTAGATTAATAGGAATAATACTTTTTTTCTCCTGACATTTCATGCCTATTCCAGCTAATAAACACTAAGGGACAAATGGGAGAGGGACATGACTTATTGTTAGATTCTACTAAGAAAATCAGGGAAGCTGTAACTAAAGCTGTGCCAAATTCTCCCAAAATATAAACTATATTCTGTGAGAAGAGAAGCACTTTGGAGGAACTGTATTAACTCTTTCAATAACAAGAAAGCTACTTTGAACATGACCGTTTCAAAGCACCAGATAGAAAACTAGCGGTTTGAAAACCTGCGGCAGATGTTAGGGGTTCTTACCTTCCTTCTGTAGGTTTGTGCCCCAGAGACATCTGGCCGGTTTGTTGCACACTGCTCACAATTTGTTTTTCGAGAAAGGCTGTCTCTGCAAGATTTCAGGGCAGAGGACAATTTATCTCCAAAAGTTGTAAAATGAAGATTAAGCACGGAATGTATCCTTGAACTTAAATCCTGGTTTATCAACTGATATATTTTCAGGAAGTCCAAATTTGATTCAGTTGCCCTTTGATGGAATAATTTGCTTTATTTTTTTATGAAAAGGAAAACATCACAGGCTTCTTTTGAACTGACTTCATGGACCATCACATTCTCTTTCCTGGGGAAGAAAAATGTGCTTTAAATTCAAATTTTAATCCTTTGCTCATACTTCCTGTTATTTGCCCAGGAGGTGCACAGGTTTGCAAATTGGCAAAACTGCCAATTCTGTCTTTTTTCTCCACTTCCAGTGAACACTTCCTGGTATGTGCCACGCTCTTTATTTGGTGCTAACCACCACCACTGCCACAGTGTGCTGGCCTTGGGTCCAAATTGGCGCCTCTTTCTCTATTTGACTAACTTGATACTGTATCTTGGACTCGCTGCTGAATGGTTTACATCCTTTGCTAATAAGCTCACTGAAATCTGACTCTATTTTATTAAATTTTAACTTGATTGTAAAGTGAGCATTATACCCCATTACTTGTGCCAAATTATGACGGTTCTGGCCTGTTGTATTGGCTGCCAAAGTGAATAGAGCACTAATGAGTGCTAAGAGGGTCATAATGTTGATGTGAGGTGTTGCTGCAATCTTTCCCTGGTATCGTTTCTGACCAACAGGTCATACATGCGTTCAGTTACCGGAAGTCCTCTTGGTGTCCATCATACTCTAGTCCCCTCTTTGCACCTGTAATTCAATGAACTGTAGGTCAGATGCCACAACACTAAGATTTAAAGTTGTCAAACAACAAAAAAGTCTAGAGAAAGACTCGCCATGGTTCTTTAGATCCAAGAGGAAATCTTGACTCCCACATGCTCCAAAATAAAACTTTGAAAGCAGGCAATTCTGCACATGAAGGACAAAGTTTACGTTAAGGAACAGGTGGGCCAAGGAAACTCAAGCAGATAATGAGATGTAAAAACTTTACAGATCCACTTTAATGTTTTCCTAATTCTTTTAATACTAGGATATTTTTATTAGACCCACTTAATATTAGGAAAGAAGGGAGAACAAATTGAACAACTTTTCATTGTCCTACTTAGTGTAGAATCTGTCCTTTCTGTTGTCACTACTATAGAAAGAACTGCTATAGAAAGAACTGCTATGTGAAGACCCTAATAGATATGTGTGCCTGAGACTTCCACCCTAACAATGAAGTTTTTGAAAAACTTGCTTGAAAGATGACTTTTCTGGTTTTTAATGTAAATCCTGGGAATAAAGCCTCCTGAATAAACCTTGTGGATTACACAAAAGATGTCTGTGAAGCACTTATTTGAGAGTATGTTAAATGTGGTTAATTGATGGCTAGAAAGCATGCAGGTCAACTTACAGTCAGTTAGTTTCCTGCCTATCAGGTTAGGTGAAGATGGGCACTAGAGTAAGATGCTCCTTGGTGAATATCTTTTTGGGATGATGTCCTTCTGGCAGGTGCTCTTCACCTGGAGGAGTGAGGGGTCGTGGAGTTTAGCTCCTGAGATCAGCAGTAAAGTACTGAGAGTGTGTGAATTCTGACTCGAACACGGGACATTTCCAGGTGATACAGTGTTTCGAAGGGTCATGGAATTTAGCTCCTGAGATCAGCAGTGAAGTACTGAGAGTGTGGATTCTGATTTGAGGAACATGGGCCATTTTCAGGTGATACAGTGTTTTAAAGAGCACCCCAAAGTCATTGACTTTCAGAAATGCAAGGGGATGAGGGACAAGGAAGCCCTAAATGGCCAAAAATTCTGTGCAGGCTCACATAAGTCGTCAGGAACATTACTGCCACTTGGACCTGATCTGCCTTGTAAAACTCCTTCCACTAAGCCAATTGTTGTTACTTGAATAATAATAAGAAATGTATAAGATAATTTATATTCTTTCATCTCCTAATTAGTAACAAGAATCTAACAACTGAACCCTGAATTACATAAAATGAGATAGATTTGAACCTTCCTGGAGTATAATGATTGGAAACCTGTCTATGGTACAGGTAAGGTAGTTCAGAATGGCCTTGTTAAAACCAAATCTCACCTCTACTATAGGGCAATGGGCAGCCCAAGGGCCACTCATTCAATGAACACATCCTCAAATCTGTCCTCCTATCCCCATGTCCCCAGTTAAATTCTGGTTCAAGTCAACAAAATCTTTAATTCAGATGGCTACAAAGATCTTTTTGTTTCCAGTCTTGCTCTTCTAAAATCAATTTCCAGCAGAGTGGTCTAGATCATTCCCCTGCTTAAAATTCCTCAAATCTTCCCTCTGTATGTAACAGAAAAATTTAAATTCCTTATCATGGCTTGAATGACTCTTTACTTTGCTTAGCGCCCTGCCCTGCCCTCCACCCCCAACCACACTGGCCATGTCTGAGTTCCTCAAAGCAGCGCCGTTGTCGAGCCCTGGGCCCTTGTCCTTGTTCTCCTCCTTGTCTGAGTGCTCCACTCTGGCCTCTTCAGTTCTAAGTTCAAGTGTCACCTTCCATATAAGAACTTTCCTGAGCATCCACTTAAGAATATTTCTATCTCACCCCGCCTGGTGTGACTCAGTGGATTGACCATGGGTCTGAGAACCAAAGTGTCACTGGTTCAATTTCCAGTCAGAGCACAGGCCTGGGTTGCTGACCGGGTCCCCAGTGGGGGGCGTGTAGGAGGCAACCACACATTGATGTTTCTCTCGTTCTCTTTCTCTCTCCCCTCTCCTCTCTCTACAAATTAATAAATAAAATTTAAAAATACTATAAATAGAATATTTCTGTCTCATCATCATCCTATTTTATTTATTAATAATGAGCAACAGTAATCAACATTTTCTACATGTTTACCCAAAACTGAGCATTGTTGTAAGCACTTTCCAGATTAACTCACTTAGTTGTAATAACAACCTTATGAGATAAGAGTCTGACAGATGAGAAAACTAAGACACAGAGAAATTAAGAAATGTGTTTAATTCACAAAGTTGGCATTCCAGTTGTCTACTGCTGTGTATTAGTCCAAATGAGTGACTTAAGTTATTATCATTTCTCTTGGTCCTGTGGGTTGACTGCCCTCAGCTGGGTGTTTCCCATGTAGGGTCTCTCATGTTGCAGCCAGAAGGCATATGGAGCTGGAGTCATCTGAGGGCTTGACTAGGCTGAACATCAAAGGTGACTTCTTCATTCACATACCCAAGGTCTCATCTGGGATGGCTAGAACCGCTGCGGTCTGGCTGGGCATCTCTCTCCATACAGCCTCTCCACACAGCTTCCTCAGCCTGACAACCTCCGGCCATTAAACTTCTTACATAGTAGTTAGTCTCCTTTTGAGTGAACCTCCCACAAGGTCCAGGTGGAAGGAGAAAGTCTGGAAGCTGAAAGTTCTCTTATGACCCAGCCTTAAAAGTCACATGATATCACTTCAGTCTTGTTCTATTGGTCAAAGAGGTTCACGAGGCCCACCCAGATTTAAGGGGAAGGGCCTATACGAGAGCATGAATATACTAGGAGGTATGGTTCATTGTGTGTGTATGTGTGTTTGTGGGGTGGGGTTCATTTTCAGAGGCTGGTTACTACAGTAGATAAATAAATAAATGACAAAGCCTGGATATACACACAAACAATCTAACTCTATAACCCTCACTTTAAATTACTGTTATTGTTTAGAAATTATTTTGTTTATTTTTTTATTTTTTAAAAGATTTTATTTATTTATTCTTAGACAGCGGGGAAGGTAGAAAGAGAGGGACAGAAACATCAATGTGTGGTTGCCTCTCATGAGTCCCCTTCTGGGGACCTGGTCCCACAACCCAGGCATTGCCCTGACTGGAATTGAGCCAGCGACCCTTTGGTTTGCCTGCCAGCACTCAATCCACTGAGCCACACGAGCCGCGGCTAGAAATTATTATTTAATTGTGTTTCCTTTGCTATTGTCTCTCTACCCCTTTCTTCCCTCCTCACTATTCTGAAAAGTTTACTGTACAGGGACTCTGTGTGCCTGGCTTAGTTATGTGACTAGAGCCTAGAGCAGGGCCGGTATATACTATGTGCTTAATAAGTAGTTGAATGATTGGATGAATGTTCCAGATCATAGCACATGGAAGTTACACTGAAAACTCTAAGATATGCACATTATTTAGAGTACTAACACAACTCCAAAACACTGTGGCTTAGATGAACCAAAAATTTACTTCTCCTTTCTTTCAGTGTGCACCTCAGTAGGTGGGCCAGAGTAGATGGATGACTCTCACCTATAAGGACATCCAAGGACCTAGGTTTCTTCTATCTTGTTACTCTGTCATCCTTTGGGAGGTGACTTCATGTACATGGGTGAAGTCAGCTTACCCTCACCAGCCCTCAGGAAGGGGGAAGCAGAGGTTGAAGGAGAGTAGATTCCTTCTAATAACAGGGCATGGAATTTACACACAGCACGCTTGCTCCCATCCTATTGGCCTCTTTAGTTGCAAGGAAAGTTTGGAAATAAAGTCCCTAAATATACTCTAAAAACGCAAGAGTTGGGAATCCATTAGTAAAAGAATGGGAGCCAGTTCAGTTTCTGCCAGTGTCATTGTAGCATAAAGGATAAAATAGAATATTTCGCTTGACTCTGATAGAAAATATACATCACAAATTCTCTATGAAGTTTATAATTAGTTCAAATCAAGTACTGGTGGCCATCACTTCTTATTTGAATTTCAGAATTAGTTGAAAAGTATTGAACAACCTACTTCTGACTACATATCTGAGAGCATTGATCCATTTCAACCACTGTTATCGTTAACTCAGGCTCACTAAAATGGCTGTATCTAGTGACTGTTTTTAAGGAATTGCCAGTAAAAATGTGCAGGCTGTTAAGGCTATTTTGCAACAAACAATGGCCCTCACTAAAGTCCTCTAAGTTGTTTGTTTAATTTCTATCAATCTGATCATGCAGCATGCATACTTATATGGGTTTTGCAGCAAGTAGAAAGCTTCTTTTCTAATTTCATTTTTCTAATATACTTTTAAGGGTTGATAGTAGTTCATTGTCTTACTCAAGCTGCTATAGTCAAATTTCATTGACTGGGTGGCTTAAACAACATTTATTTCCTCACAGTTCTGGAGATCAGAGTCAGAGATGATGGTACCAACATGTTTGGTTTTAGGTAAGAATTCTATTCCTGGCTTGCTGAGGGCTGCCTTTTTGCTGTACCCTCATATGATCTTCCTTCTACTTTCTTTTCTTCTTTAAGGGCACTCACTAATCCTATTGTGCCCCACGCTATTACCTCACTGAACCTTAATTATTTCATAAAAGTTCTGTCACCAAGTGCGGTCACATTGGGGGTGAGGTGAGGGCTTCAACATAAGTTAGGGGTGGGGTGGGGACACCCATCTATCCATAGCATTTATTTTTAGAAATATATCTGGAAAAATGGTTTTTATTATTTATTACTATTTTTAATTTTCAATTTAGGATTTGCCTAGGACTCTTCTGTCATTTGAGGGTTTACTATATTCCAATGTCATTATACCAGTGACAATGACAACGATAAGAAAAATAAATCTCAGGCTTTTTTGGTCTTGGTTTTCTTCTTTGAAAAGTCATTAGGATAAAGAGCTTTAAATCCAGATTCATGGTCTATGACGAGAAGGGTCATCTGATACTCATTTCTAAAATTTGCAAAGGACAGTCCTCTGAAGGAGAGAGAGGAGGATCATTCTATAGTTAGAATCTTTAAATCAATTCTAAAGAACCCATTAGTAGAATAATTTAGGAATTTTTCAGCCAGTATATTTGGGTATACCATACAGCTCCCACAGAGAAATAGACATGGGTTAGATCAATTCGGTAATAAAATTTGGCAAACTTTTTTTTGGGAAGGGGTGCTTAGTCTATAAACAAAACAAACAGTTGATTGACTGTGGTGCCTTTTTTTAATCCTCACCCAAGGATATGTTTATTGATTTTAGAGAGAAAGGAAGTGAGGGGAGTGTTAAGAGAGATAGAGAGAAAAGCAGCTATCAGTTGTTGCCTCAGTCCCAACGGGGGCCTGGACCAGCAGCCTAGGCATTTGCCCAGACGGGAATCGAACCCACAACCTTTGGCTTATGACGGTACTCCAGCCAGCTGAGCCACACCGGCCAGGGCGATACTCCTGAATTTTTAAATCAGGTGACTGATATCTATTTCCTAAAAAGTATTTAGAGTTCTGTAGAAAGTCGAAACCAAATATCTGGACAAGATTCTTTTTTTCAAAACACAAAAGAAAAATGTACTGCGAACTTGCCACTTGTAAGAGGGCAGCACACTCGGTCACCTTGCAGTTTTCTGCAGGTAAAATGTTCAGTGTGGTCATCTCTTTTTTTTGGTTGCTCCTTTCTGGAACGTTAAACTCTACCTTAACACACTTTACTTACATTGTTTCTACGTATGCAAAACATTAGAGGAATTTTCACCATTAGGTCAATTCATGGCAATATTTTTTCTGAAATTTAGTAAAGATAACTGAGACAAAACGGGTTACTTTGGAAATGAGCTTATATTATCTAAATTGCCTTTTTTTTCTCTTCTCCACACACATTATGATAAATTTAAAATATTTTAAAAACGTTAGCTTTTTTTGTTATATTTTAGCTCTGGATCTGGTGCATATTGAGGTAAAAATGTTATTTTTCATTTAAAATTATACTCAAAAGAATGAGGTTAATTTGACCAAATCATCCTTTTATTCCTGCTGTTCTATCACTGGTTTCCTTTGGAGGTATTTGGCACCTGATGTTCTCCTTTAAGGAACAATTACCGCTTCACAAACCAAACTCAACTGAGAGTTACAAACTCATGGAAACAAAAAACTTAAATGCCTCTGACCAAAGAAAGAGGGTTTTAAAACAAGCAGGCAAAGCGTAAGTTATAATGAGGGCTGTGGGTAACTCTATAGTGTAAGTGGGTATTGACCTGTCCACTGAGTTCCTGAAACCTCTCCCGCAGCTCCAGGAAGGAAAATAAAGTGTTAGTAGAAGTTTCCTGTAATCCTTCCTCATCATGACATAGGATCCCTTGGGAAATCTGCTGCTTTTTTTAGGATTTCTCTTCTCTGTGAGTGGTGGTGATCTTCCCAATGCCATATTCTAGGCCCCTTAGCATGTGGTCCAACTCATTCAGGTGCCATTTTCAGGAGCAGGGCATCTGCTGTAGCCCTTCCTGTCCTGTTCTAGTCTTACCTTTAAATTGGCACATTAGACTCTTCATGTCAATGTTAAAATTTAGCAGACCAAAGCTGTTTTTTCAAAAGTCCAAACCACTTATAGGGTGCATTAATTAAGTGAATTAAAGGAAAGAATCCGACTTAGTATTTTAGAAACATTAGGATAGACAGCATCTCAATTTTTAACAGCTTTATTGAAATATAATTTACAGATTACATAGTTCATTCTTATAATTCAATAGTTTTAGTAAATTTATGGAGCTGTGCAGCCAGCACGACAATCCGATTTTAGACCATTTCTGTCTCTCCAAAAAGTTTCCTCTTGCCCATTTGCTGTTACTCCGCACCCCTGCGTGCAGGCCCCGGGCAATCATGGATCTGCTTTCTGTTGTCTATAAATTTGCCTTTTCTACACCTATTACATAAACTGTAAATGAGATGAATCATAGAATGTGTGATATTTTGCATCTTTCTTTCACTTAGCATAATGTTGTTTAGTTTCATCCATATTATTGCATACATTAGTGTTCTCTTGTTTTAAATTACTGGATAATATTTTTGAATTTAATTTTTAACCAGGTATTTGGCATAGTGTAGAAACACACATCCAGTTAAAAACGGAAGTTTGACTTGACTACATGTGTTCAGTGTTTTGGAGAGAAACAAGATATTTTTCCGTTCACTTCTGAAACTATAATGGAGTATGAGGACTGATATTATTAGAGGAATTTTCCTCATAATTTTGGGGTGATTTGTCCCCACAGTTCCTTGCAGTTTCTACTTGGGTTTCTTACAAAGATATCCCTGCAGTTTGTTCTGGGAGGGCTCTAATAGGTAGAGT
>VMDR010007427.1:0-40599 GCA_007922815.1 Macrotus californicus | reverse complement strand
CCATTTTATGCTTCTTCCCCCTTTGTTGAATATTAATTGACCATAGAGACTTGGGTTTATTTCTGGGCTCTCTGTTCTGTTCCATTGGTCTATGTGTCTGTTCTTATGCCAGTACCAGGCTGTTTTGATTACAGTGGCCTTGTAATACAGTTTGATATCAGGTATTGTGATCCCTCCTGCTTTGTTCTTCTTTCTCAAAATTGCTACAGCTATTTGGGGTCATTTATGGTTCCATATACATTTCTGAAATGTTTGTTCTGTATCTGTGAAATATGTCATTGGTACTTTAATAGAGATTACATTGAATCTATAAATTGCTTTGGTAGTATGGCCATTTTGATTATGTTAATTCTTCCTATCCGTGAGCATGGTATATGCCCCCATTTGTTTGTGTCTTCCTTAATTTCTTTCTTCAATGTTGTATAGTTTTCTGAGTACAGATCTTCTACCTCCTTGGCTAGGTTTATTCCTAGGTACTTTATTTTTCTTGTTGCTATATCAAATGGGATTTTTTTCCTGATTTCTGCTTCTGATGTTTCATTGTTGGTGTACAAAAATGCCTTCGATTTCTGAATATTGACTATGTATCCCACTGTTTTGCCAAATTCATTTATTAAGTTGAATAGTTTTTTGGTGGAGTCTAAAGGATTTTCTATGTACACTATCATGTCATCTGCAAACAATGACAGTTTTACTTCCTCCATTCCAATTTGAATGCCTTTTATTTCTCTTTGTTGTCTGATTGCTGAGACTAGGACTTTCAATACTATGTTGAATAGGAGTGGTGAAAGCGGGCATCCTTGTCTTGTTCCTGATTTTAGTGGGAAAGCTCTAAGTTTTTGCCCATTGAGTATGATGTTGGCTGTAGGTCTCTCATATATGGCCTTTATTATGTTGAGGAATGCTCCCTCTCTTCCCATTTTGCTAAGTGTTTTTATCATAAATGGGTGCTGTACCTACCTTATCAAAGGCTTTTTCTGCATCTATTGATATGATCATGTGATTTTTGTCTTTCATTTTATTTATGTGGTGTATTACGTTTATTGATTTGCAAATATTGTACCATCCTTGCATCCCTGGGATGAATCCCACTTGATCATGGTGCATGATCTTTTTAATGTATTGCTGGATGTGGTTTGCTGATATTTTGTTCAGGATTTTAACATCTAAGTTCATCAGTGATATTGACCTAAAGTTTTCTTCCTTGGTTATGTCTTTATCTGGTTTTGGGATTAGGATGATGCTGGCTTCATAAAAAGAGTTTCGAAGTCTTCCATCATCTTGAATTTTTTGGAATAATCTGTGAAGGATGGGGGTTAGCTCTCCCTTAAGTGCTTTGTAAAATTCTCCTTTGAAGCCGTCTGGTCCAGGGCTTTTATGTGTCAGAAGCTTTTTGATTACTGCTTCAATTTCATCAGCTGTTATTGGTCTGTTCAGGCTTTATGCTTCTTCTTCATTGAGTTTTGGAAGATTATATTTTTCTTGAAATTTGTCCATTTCACCTAGGTTTTCAAATTTCTTGGCATATAGGTCTTCATAGTAATTTCTTACGGTCCTTTGTATTTCTGTGTTATCAGTTGTAATCTCTCCTCTTTCATTTCTGATTGTGTTTATTTGTGTCCTCTCTCCTTTTTTCTTGATGAGCCTGCTTAAAGGCTTGTCGATTTTTGTTATCTTTTCAAAAAACCAGCTCCTGGATTTATTGATCCTTAGAATGGTGCTTTTAGTCTCTATGTCATTTAATTCTGCTCTGATCTTGGTTATTTCCTTCCTTCTACCTGCTCTGGGCTGTCTTTGTTGTTGTTGCTCAGGTTCTTGTAGGTGTAGGGTTAGGTTCTTTATTTGAAATGTTTCTGTCTTTTTTAGGTAGGCCTGTATCGCTATGAACTTCCCTCTCAGGACTGCCTTCGCTGTGTCCCAGCAGCCATTATTATCTCACTAAAATTGTGTTCCATGGGTGGGACACCTGGCGCTCAACTCTGCTTCCAAAGAGACAGCTGAGCAGAACAGAGGAGGAAGATCGACATGGCTAACATAACGAACTCACTGCGTTTGGTAGAAGGAAAACTGTCTGCAGCCTTTGGGTCGGCAATATTAAATCCCTGAATTGTCGCCAAGTGGATGAAATTACTGTGTTGATAAAGGAGCACTGAACAGAAGTTTTCAAAAAGCCCGAAGGGCAACTGGTTTAACATTAGGACTGAGTTAAAAGGATCTGAGAATCAGAAAGGCATTTAATGTGATTAGTATTGGGAATATTTTCTTCAGCAGTCTTTTCTCTACTTGTATTTTTTTTCAGATGAGTATCTGGCTTACTAATACTTATGCCATTTGTAGGTAAAAATAACTCTAAGAACTAAACATTATTGTAGAGCTTACCATATGCCAGCCCCCATTCTATATGTTTTATTAAAAACAAACCTCATTTAATTCCTGCAACAACCTTAGAAGCAAATAGGATATGGAGCCACAGAAAGTATATGAATCAAGAGGGGCAGTTATGTCTCAGTGACAAGCAGCCCATGAGTCCTAATGAGTTATAACAATAATGGTGTATTTCTTACTCCACGAGATATCTGAGATATCTGCTACTCTGCTCCACGTCATCCTTACTTCAGGACCCAGGCCAGTCCCGTTTTCCAACAGTGATAGTCATAGGGAGAGAAGAAAATATGGAAAACCTTGCCCTAACTTTTCAAGTTTTTCCCCAGAAGTTATACATGTTTTCCCACTCACATTTCATTGGCCAAAGCAAGTTCTGTGCCAAGCCTGGTATCAATTGAGTGGGGAAGTAAAATGTACCCACAAAAGGGGCACTGTGTATTTGTAAATAATGATACATCCTAACACAGAAGGTAAATAACTTTTTCTAGGTCAGTCAGCTGGTAACTGGAAGGACTGGGATTTGAACCCATGAAGTCTGGCCCCAGAGTCTATTTTATGAACCATTACTCTACTCTGCCTCTTCAACTATGTGACTCCCAAGGGGAATTTGAATGGGTTTTGAGAGCTACTTAAGAAATTCTTATAGAATTTCTAGTGTCCATATTTCTGAACACCTGCATGCAATGTAAAATTATAACTCCGGCTAGAATCACAAGGATAACATTGCATTATGATTAAGAATGGGGACTTTGGAGCTGAGCGTGCCTGTGCCCAAATCCCGACATCTTTGCTTACAGATTCTGAGAACTTGGGGAAGAAATGTAATCTGTCTGTGCCTTATTTTCATTATCTGTAAAATGAGAATAATTATAGTGCCCACCTCATGGTTAGAGTGAGGCATCAATGAGTCAACACCTAACTGTAAAGTACTTGGATATAATCACTATGTGAGTATTTAGTTTCATTATTATTACTCTTATTCCCTTTTATCGTAAATGTAATTAAAATTTGTTCAAAGACTACTGCTCACCACTCCCACCATCATCTGCTGTCGAGGACGGTGGGTGTCTACCATCTTTCAGAAATTGGCTCTTTTATTGTCTCAGAACCACTCACTGCTTGCCTTTCCCTTCTCTTGTGTGAAGATACAAAAGATGCCTTTGCTTTTTTATTTCTCTCTTTCATTGTGTCAATAAAACCTGATAATTATAAATTCTTAGGTTTATTTACACATAAACAGAAAGTTTACAATAACCCATTTTGACAGAATTATTTTTTCTGCCTGGTTGTTGTACTGTTATTTTTCTTCAAAAACATCTGCTGTTGTTTGCACACTAGTTGCTCTCCTGTTTTCTAACATACGTTCACCTCTGTTGAGAGTATTCTAGATGGTCATATACCTTAAAATATTTTTCTTTCCCCTGAGGGTCTTACCTGGTATAAATAAATTATTTCACAGATTGGTTTCCATTGATTTCTCATCGCTTAGACATTAGGCTCTGTTTTCTTAGCAGTGTCTTCCCTTTTCTCTCTAAAGTTCTCCATTGTTGACTTTTTTGTTGGTGGTGCTTTTCAGCTACTAGTCAGCTCAGATGGTAGTCAAATATGACATATATCTGGCCACAGTTAGATTGTTTACAAAGAATATATAGAAGTGTGAGTTTCTCTTTTATTCTCTAGAATTTCTAAATTGGCATTCCTTTAAAAATGCTCATGTCTTCTGAAGTCTTACTGTTGGTATTTTTGAATAGTCTTGCTGGTAATGGTTTGACTGACAGGAAATAGAGGAGGAAGATACTTCTTGATTTGCTTGTGTCTCCTGAGAGAGGGCTCTCTGGTTCTAACATTATACACATTGTGTGAGCATGTATACAAAGTTTCATAGTTGATAATATTTCTAGGAATATGTTCAATATAAATTAAGTCATGCTGACAGTGGAAACAGTAAGACAATATACAGAAAGCAATATATTGACTACAGGCTAGTTATGTATTCTAGAAGGAAGAAAGAGGAATGTGCTCAATATAAATTTTTAAGTCACAATGATAGTGGAGGGGTCAAGAAAATATGAAGAAAGCAAGATACAGGCTCAATTCTAGCCAAGTATTTTAACAGGAAATAACTCAAATTGAGTTAGTCCAACAGAAATGAATGCAAAAATTATCGAGGTAAAAAATAAGATCTCGTTGTATATCATGTCCAAGTAAAGATTAATCGGGAAATTTATAGAAAGCATTTTCCAAGAAAAGCGCATTATGCATGAAATGCAGATGCTCAGCCCACACGGTTGAGGCTCATAGTCATTTACTTCTCTGAGGACAGTCCTGAGCCCACAACAGGGAAGAGAATATCTAAGACTGTGCTACATGACCCTGACCCCCAGGCCAGAGCTGATCAGGCCAGAGTGTGTGCCTCACCCTAAGCTCTGCCAATCAGAATCTTATTTTATGGAATTTAAAGTGTGAGCCTGATGGAAGCAGGAGTCCGCAGTCCGGAGGCAGGGCATCATGGGAGCATCCAGTGCAAACGGAGATGAATTCTTGCTGCTGAGGCCCCAGAGGTGCCCTGGTTCCTGTCCTTCCTAGGGTTTGGTGGTTCAGTTGCTCCTGAAATATCATAAACTGTTTAATAAAATTCCTCCTCTTTCTTAATTTAGCTGGAGTTTATTTCAGTTACTTGCAGTCAGGAGAAACCAAACTCCTACAATGCATATAGAAAGATTAGAAAATCTGCCCTGGCTGGTGTAGCTCAGTGGATTGAGCACAGGCCTGTGAACCAAAGGGCCCTGGTTTGAGTCCCAGTCAGGGCGGATGCCTGGGTTGAGGGCTAGGTCTCCAGTAGGGGGCGTGCAAGAGGCAACCACACATTGATTTTTCTCTTCCTCTCTTTCTTCTTCCCTTTACTAGCTTTCTAAAAATAAATAAATAAAATATTTTTAAAAAGAAAGATTAGAAAATAATCTAATCAGATCACAATTCCAAGAGGAAAGTAGGAGAGCTCAGTTCTGATAGGTCTTGGACTCATTAAAGTGAATTAACAAATGATCAAAGCATCAAAAACTACTCCTTCAAATGCTGTAGGGAAAGTTATTAAGTTGAATGGTTTATAAAAATCAGAACATGTATTGCACTTCTAAAGCCTCAGATCATTCAGTTGGGTAGAGACCTGAGTTAATGAGGACCTGATTATGGATTCTGTCTCTAGAAAGACCGATCCTAGAGCCACAGTCACTGAACTCCTTACCTTATGCAAGTGACCAGGGCACATCCCTGTAATGAGGATGGCAGCCACAAGTAAGGGTATTTGCAAACTGTCCCCACTCTGGAAGACCAACTAAGTCAATACTCTTGTAACAGAGCCTGAAGTCGGACCTTATGTTACACTCACCGTCAGAGTGGCCTTGGTAAAAAGAGTATGAAGATGAATGTGGAAGCACTAAAAGTGCCTTTCTTGCTAAGACGATGGGATCTGTGGAGTTTTCGATACGAAGCATGCCATTGAATCATATCGTTTTCTTGAACTCTCTTGAGAAATGGAATGTAAAAGATGTGAGTTCCTTCGATTAAAAAATAGCTTTGCAATAAATAGTTTATAGTTCTGCAGTCGTAAATTCCTACGTTTGGCTTCTGACTTTTTATGGGTCTTACCTTGTGTGAAATGTGACTGCAATTTCCTCTATAAAGACTTCCTTGAGAAGTAAACACTCCTTCTGCTGAAAATATATTACACTCTGCTTAGGGCACCCGTTATATTTTACCTAGGTATGTGTATATTTTTATATAGAGATGGATTACATCCAAACATATATAGTTGATAGACTTTATATTGAATTATAAACATATCTGAATGTGTTAGTTCCCTAGGGCTGCTGTAACAAAGTACCATGATATGAATGTCTTAAAGAACAGAGATTTATTGCTTCACAGTTCTGGAGGCTAGAAATCTAAGGTCAAGGTGTTGACCAGGTTGCTTCCTTCGGAGGACTCTGTGAGTGTGTGTGCCTGTTCTGTGCCACTCACCTCACTTCTCATTGTTTACTGCCAATCTTCAGTGTCCTTGGTTTATGGAAGCATCACCTTGCTCCCTGCCTTCATTGTCACATGGTGCTCGCCTTACGTGTCTCTATCCTCAAATTTACCTACCCCCTTTCTTTAAGGAGTCAAGTTCTAATGGATTAGGGCCCATTCTAATGATCTCATTTTAACGTCATAAACTTTGTAAGACCCTATATCCAAATAAGGTCACATTCTGAGGTTCCAGGGGTTAGGACTTCAACATGAATATCAGGGGTGCCCAATTCAACCAAATATACTGTATATAGGCACATTTATCTGTTCTCTGAGAAAGAATGCTCTGTGGCTACAGGGATTAAGGCTTAGTCACCACCGTGTCTTCCACAGAACCTAGCAAAGTGCTCCCCAAGATTGCAGGCGGAACATCTGTGGAATGAGCCAATGGCATTGCCAGTCTATCCTACAAGCCGCCTTTTTGCCGAGCAGAATTTACCCCGTGTGTGCGGCTTATTCTACAAATGAAGGGAGGGGCTTTGATAGCGTAAACTCCGCTGCACTGCGGTCCACTTTTAACTTCTTTCAGGAGCTCAGAAGCCTTGTTTTTCTGAGCCTAGACAGATGGCTTCCATCAACTCAAAGAGGCTGTCTTGGGACCTTCACAAAAATAGAGACAGAATGAGATTTCAAGGCCGTTGGAAACTGAAAGCCATGAAACTAAATTAGTTGTCGCGTAAGGGCTATGGCCGTACCCTCCAAAGGTGTGTGATGCCCCTTAGAAGGTGGTTCCTGTGTGTTTTCCTAAGATTCCCTTTCCATGTGAAACTGCCTACAGCCTACTACTTTTGAATGCTATCAGAACCGATGGAATAAAATAAAAATTAATAAAATTCTATTTTCCAAATATTTCTTGATTGCCAGAAATAAGATAGACCTAGATGTGCCTTTTTAGTGGGATTTTGATATTAAGGGAATAAATATGGGGCAGTACATGGAAAAAGCTTCTTAGGAAACATGGCAACATAAGGAAAATCATTCAGAAATCTCAGTTTTTTCAGAAGTGAAAATTATGTTTAAGAAATTAAGTGGTTCTTCAATTATTCATAAAAAGCATATCTCAAGGAAATCTGTTTTGAAGTCTTTGAACTGACTTTACACTCAAGGAAAAAGTTATTGCAAAAGTTAGGAATAGAAATTTCTACATTAAAGTTTAAGGAGTTTTTTGTTCTAATATGTATTTCAGAAACATATTAGATATGAGAGTTTCTGGGTTTCACTGTGCCTCAGACAGAGAGAAGAGGGGAAGGAAATAGGGTTGCTTTAATTCTGTAGGGTGTTAGCTAAATTGGTATAGCCTGCATTTATCAGAGGCTTTGTGAGGAAAGCATGCACTATTTCCGTGAAAGCTAACAGTTCCAAGCAGAAACAACACAGAGAAAACCCAGAAAGGCAAGTTCATCCCTTCATCGGTACATTTATTCACTGGCATGTGCCTCTGGAATGTTCAGAACGCTAGGTGCATGGCAGTGATACTAGGGATTGCAGGCAGCTTGTGCAGTTTTATTGGCACGCTTTGTTAGACTCTGAAGCATGGGACTAAGTGCCGAGGCTAGATAAGTGAAGGCAGCTTGTGATGTTGCCTCAACATCGTCTTTGCCCTGAAGCGTGATCTTTCATTCACTGAGGATGGGTTTGTGCCTTGGGTGCCCACAGACCATGAAGTTCCAGCCCTCTGGCTCTTGGGGCTCAGTAGTGGAGAGAAGTGGGTAAGCAGGCCGTTGAGACGTAGTGGATGGCCGAAGTGACTGCGAGGGTGAATCAGTGAATCACTAAATGACAAGGTGGTTGCCAGCTGAGACTTCAGTGGTGAGCGTGGAAGACCATTCAGTATAGAACAATTGTGAGAATACTTACATGGGCATACAATTTAGAGAACTTTTAGAAAATACTCTAGAAATG
Source organism: Macrotus californicus (assembly GCA_007922815.1). NCBI lineage: Eukaryota > Metazoa > Chordata > Mammalia > Chiroptera > Phyllostomidae > Macrotus > Macrotus californicus. Next base: position 32,244 of record VMDR010007427.1, on the reverse strand, counting down.
TAGAAAATGAGAACAAAATTAGAACGCTTCAGACAGCTCCATAAGGACAAACATGTGGATAAAAGACTTTCAGAAAAGCAGGCAACTAAAATTAGGGTGTGTGTTGTTGTTTTTTCCTAATGACCTCTGTATTCCAGCACACCAAAGTCTCTTTGAAATCTCCAGTTTTGCATGTGGGTGTGAGAGGAGGTGTTTGTTCATCAGAACAGCACAACGTTATGCGACTCCCACTGCCTCCCCAGTTCAGGGGGTGTGCGTGCTGGCCCTTTTGTGTCCTGTTGCCTCCTAGATATTGTTGCACAAAGTCCTGTGAAGGTTACCCATTAGAACACACTCTCAACTTACTGACTTGTCTGCGTTGTGGCTGTGAAAAGATTCCCTAAAGTATATAATAAAATGGCAACTTTGGTCTTTCAAAATGTTGGGGCCAACACCATCTTGTATTGGAAAAAGAATATGAAGAAGTTTCTTTCATCTGGGTTGTAGCTCTGAAGTTTCACTAAAATACCCTCTCACCCTGAATCTCTGAGTGGATGAGTAATTAAATAATCTGCTTTGGAAAGGCTAATTAATTTAGCCATTACTCAGGGACTGCTGCCACCGGTCTCCCCATCTGCCCACTTGACAGGCACACCTGGCACTCGGCATTGTCCTGCCTCTGTGGTGGGCCACTCCCCAGGATGCCTGTGTGTGCAGAGAATGGTCCCCGGCCTCCGGGGGAGCAGACCTGCTCTCCGCACGCACACACCAGGTCACCACCATGCTCTGATTCTTGGGGCCCCCTCAGAAATGGGGAAGGCTGATGATTTATTGAAACTTTTCCCCAGGATATTAGAGTGTGACTCTCTGCCCCAAGGTATAAGTGAGAGTAATCATTTATCTAGTTTCCTCTGAGGCATTTAGTGAGATCTTTGTAGGGAAAATATAGGGAGCACGCTCTGGGAAACAAAGCCTGTGCCCCAGCGCAGGTTTTTATTGGGGGCTTCATCAGCGTTTTCTCCGGCTCTGCCAGAGATGCAGGCTCGTGGTGCTTGGGGTTCAGTGTGGAAAGCTTTATCGGTGGTGTTCCTGCTGGCGGGCATCACAGTGGTGATGAACGTGTTGTGTCCGTGGGGACCCTGACCCTTTCTTGTAGTATTTGTGATTTCTGTAACGGCAGAGGCACAGGTAACCGGTGATGGTAAACACAGAGGCGCAAGTTCTAACAATTTAGATTTTACCTAAGTGTACAGTTATTGCTGTTTTTCAACTTTGACCAAAAAAACCATGTATAGTTGTATCTAAACTTAAGAGCCATGGCATGATGGGCAGGTTTTCCAGCCTGCCTGAGCCTCAGTTTCCCCATGGAGGGCAGGTATCACTATGCATCAACAGTGTTTACACTGTGTACCAGGGGTTCTGTGAGCAGGTTTTTTGGGGTTTTTTTTGAGATATACAGGTCAAAACAACTTTTATTAGAATACTAAGGCATTATTTGCTTTTTTCACTTTCATTGTCTTCTGGGCATACGGAGGTTTGCCAGAAGCTACTCAACATGTGACATTGCAACGTACTAAATATAGAAGCAGATAGGAGAATCCAGATGTCGTTTTTGTTAGCCAGACATTAAAGGCATTTGCAAAAGTGTAAAACTGTGCCACTCTTTCTACTCATTTTTGTTCTGGAATCTGTATTGGACACATTTCATAGTTATATATTAACTATGTTAACCTGTGATGGAATTATCATTGCAACTTCAAATATATTGAGGTATGTTTTAAAGCCTCAGTTATAATGTTGAATATAGCAAACACCAGTAGGTATCCATATAAACAGAAGCACGTTGGGGTCTTCAGGGTTTTGTTCAGAGTGTAAAGAGGTTCTGAATCTAAAAAGTTTGAGAGTCATTGTTGTCTGTGTATCACAGCATTGATTATAATATATATCTTCCTCATGGGATTATTTGAGGCTTCAATATTTCATGTGAAGTATTTAGAATGGTGCTCTACATAATAACTGCTCAGTAACCACTACTGTATTTTTAAGCTGTGATATGATGTATCGCAAAGGAGAGGGCGGAAGAAGTCAGAGTATCTCTGAAAAAAAATTACCTGGATAAAATTATGACCCAAAAGTTGCAGAAGTTGCAGCCGGACTGAAGTGCAATACCATCACATTCAAAAGACTTAAAGAATTTAGGGGCTCGTGCAATGAAAACATGTAGTAGGGGTTCTTTACAGTTCAAATATTTGTGGGGTCAGACCAGCTTTGCTATATGACCTTTTGCTAAAAAGCACAAAGTTTAAAAGATAACTTTCTTAGAAATAGCAGAATGTGCCTTCCCATTTAAAGGAAGTTACTTTTTAAATAAAATGACTATATAAAATTCATTTTAAGACCCGGTTTTAATACAGTTCTGCATAGCCAGAGCCTGCATTGTGTTGACTGCATCTGATGACATTGGTGTGCATGGGTGTGCTCTCCATCTCCTAGCCCTTGAGCTCTGTGAGTTTGGAAATGTTTTGTTTGTCTTTATTTCCCAGTGCCCTAGAACTGGGCCAGGCCTACAGTAAACTCACATTAAGTATTTGCTGAATTAATTAAAGTTTCCATCATCATTGAGTCCAATGACACAATGGTCATATAGACACAGTTAGCAGGATATTATGGATAAATTCAAAAATGCATTTATATATATATAAATACATGAAATAACAGAGTTTAAATATTTTAGAATGTAAGAGCTTAACCTAACAAACTAACATAAAATCACAGTTTGGGGGGTTATTATAAGATTCTCTAATACCACAATTATTTATTACAGTAAAGGAAATTGACTTTGAGTTCGTAAGAGGTCAAGGACGTTTTTTAAATACGTATGTGAACGTGTTACACTTTAATTTTCCAGAAAAGTGAAGTAGAAGTTGCACAAGTTAGTGGGCAGTTTCACCAAGACGCAGAGTATTTGTTAGATTGACAGCTTGCTCGATGCGCCTTTAGAACCACGCCATTCCAATGACACTATTTGCGTGGAGCGGTCTGGGGCAATGTGAGTTGGAAAGCATGGAAACAATTCTTCACACTTCCCCCGAGTGCTCTTGCTGCTCTTCCTGCAGGGCATCCTCCAGGGGCAGGCCATCTGCTGCCCAGTGGTTTTATTCTCGCCCATTCAGGATGGGTGCTGGCTTTCTTTAGAGGTAACAGCACATAGATTTGTCTCCAGACAGGCCTGCCTTCCGCACTTATGCAACAGATGGCTCTGCGGTGCCCTTAAGTTTGAGGTCTCCACACATCACAAACTGAATATATTTCCTCTTTGCAAGCTGCTTTCTCTCGGGGAACGTTTTACTAAACATGCGAACATTTCAGGGCTTTTCTGGACTTCACAAATGCCAACATCCTGTTGACTTCATCGAGGATGATCTTTCCCATGGACTTGCAGATCTATCAGAGATGTTCTAAAGATCCATGGTTCACATCAACAATTTTGTTTTTTGTTACCATCTTTGGTTGAGATTGTTTGGGTCTCTATTAAAGGACTTTAGAAACCTGGGACTAAGTCACCATTTGGTATAAAATTAAGGAAGTAGCTCTGTTTTATTTTTCTTGGAAAGAAAACTTCTCTTTGATTTTAACTGAAAGAGAAATATGTATTATGGTCTCCTTTTTTTCACGGTGTGTATATTCTTTATGTCCTTCTTTTATCCCTATCCTGTAAATAAGCTTCCACAGCTCTCAGTGAGATATCCTCAGGCGTTTGTTTTGCAGTCATGAAGTCAGCATCCCCTTCATAATGAGCCACTGGCTTTGCCACAAACACAAAACAAGACACTGATGCATTGCGAACGCGCGTTGTCTGTTTCCAGCAGATGAGCTAAGGCCTTCCAACAGGAGTGACAGTGTGAGTGTGTGTGTGTGTGTGTATGTGTGTGTGTGTGTGTGTGTGTGTGTGATCTTCCTTGGGCTGCATGCAACTCAAGGATTCTTTATGTTTTACACAAAGCTGTTTTTAAGAACCCTGAATTTGCATGAAAAGATGCTGGTCCCAGTTGATTTCACACATATATTAGAACCAGGGGGGGTCTGAAGATATAGTTTGCTATGGGACTACTAAACCGTAGGCAAATGCAATTACTGTAAAAAAAAAAGACTCATTTATTTTTAATACTCAAAGTTGATCATTGGAGCCCAGAACTGTCAACATCTAGAAATCCTGAGAATTTTATCAACTGCATCACTTCCTTAATTTTAATAAAAAATTAAAAAAATGTTCCCTCACAGAAAAAAAAATACAATTCCACTGACAAAAACTCCTACTGAAAATGCACACACATGGAATTTCAAGGGCTTGAAAATTGGGGGAGATAGAAAGTATTGAATCTCAAAAAATGAACCTTTTTTTTGTTTGTTTTTTAGCCTTGAAACCCTCTTTTCAAAGGAAATATTTTAGAAGCCTAGTACCTAAAATAGCTCAAGACTGGGGTGCCATTGCTGCAGCGGGACTTGGCGGGCACTGCTCGCGCCCCTCACCCCGTAGGAGACCCTGGGGTGTCAGGACCCACAGGAGGTCTTTGCTCCATGACATTATTTGCATTACGTTTCCTGAATAACTGGTTTAAAGCAATGACAGGGCACGGTCCCAAAGAAACACTTGTATTTGCTGTTCTTTCGAATTTTGCTCCTTTACCACCTAACTAGTTTGAATCAAATAACGGGACTGAAGGAGTTTTCCATCTTCTAAATGGGGAGGACTAGACTGCAGAGCTGGGATTGGGGGATGTCTTTTCTGGGACCCTGACTACTCTGAGATTTCCTGTGTTGACATCACATACTTCCACCTGGTTGTTTGAAATCGGGCACATCTCTTTCACGTGGTGGAGGGTCAGGTCAAAGCTACAGTTGATGTTTCTAGTTTCTTCATAGTTTACTCTCTCTGCCTCCAGATCAAATGGCTGACATGCTGCCGCTTTAGAGAGGATCCTTTCGTGTTGTGCATTCATTCACACTCTTTCTTCATTGAATGCCACGAAAATATGATGTGTGCGCACTGCACAAAATTTCATGATTTATTAATATTTTTCCTCTTAAAAACCATGTAATGGCTAAAGCCATTGACATTTTCTTGAACTGGATAAGAATTGACAAGCACCTGGACCCTAATAGTGACAGTCCCTAATAGTGTTATAAAGGCAATGTCCTTTGAGGATAAAACCGTGATGTTTCTAACTTTTAAACTATATTAGGACCCGTTATTTAGAAGGGTGATAGTGCTAACATTAGATGAACAGAGATGAACTGACTATGGTCTCAACATTCAAGCAAGCAGTTGTTACAGGGAGGCATTCGCTTCACCGCAACTGACCGCGTGCGAAAGCGTGTCGATTGGCATCATTTTTGGCTGCCACTGCCATGGCTGAGGAGGGCTTTACGGGCTTATGTAGAGGAAGACATACACTGATTAAGTGATGGAGGAAAAGTGCAGGTCTGCGTGATTTAGTTTGGACTAGAAGTTAAATGTGTCTGCATTCACCATACAACGGAAACCGTGGGGCAGGTGAGTTTGTTACATTACCTGGATTATGATCATGGGCATGGCATCACTGTGGCTTCTGGGGTTCTGCTAACGCTCTAGTTACTTACCTAGGTGGCAGCAACAAGGTCATCATGTTCACTTCATGATTGCTCATCAAGCTGTGAGCTTACGATATCTTAATTTCTATGTGTATTTTGTATTTTGATGAAAAAGTAGAAAAACTAAAAACATCAAATATAAAATATCACCATACAGTGTTAAACTATTTACAGTATATACTTTAAGATGTTTATCTGAAGACTCCTTGGTGCTTCCAGGTAGTCCTTATTTCTCTTCCATCTACCAAAGCTTTTAATTAGGTTCTTCTTTTCAGGACTGTGGCGGTAAATCCCTCGGTGCTGAGTTTTCAGTGTGTAAACACTCTTTGAGGTCTCTCTCCCCGCTCTCATTTCTGTCTGTCTCTGTGTCTCATCTCTCATCTCTGTCTCCCAATGTATCATCATAGTGTTTTTAGTAAAAATAAAGGGAAATGATCCAACCACTTTCAAAATGCACATTATTTTTGAAAAGTTTTTAATCAAAATGACACATGTACATAGTTTGGAAATCAAGCGTGGTGATAAAATCTGTAAGATCTTCGCCCCTTCTTCCCTACCTCCATATCTTTGCCCTGCAAACCACTCTCCATACTTTTAGCTCTATCTTACGGATTTTTCATCCTTGTATCTACAAAACATACTTGTACTTTTATTTTTAGATTTATTGTTTTTGGACATTATGAATTATCTCCCTATTATACAAGATAAAGACAGTGCTCCTATCCCACCTGTCTCTTTCTATTTCTTCTGCTCCCTGATTTTTTCATGGTTAAAAATTAATTAAATTAATTATAATAATAAAAATGAAATAAATAGTATTCATAACTGAATCTAGTAGAATTCTAGGATTGCATTTCTGGGATAACTTCACTCTTTCCAGAGTTAGTAATTGCATTGGCTTAGGTTTTCATATTCCAATCCCTGATTCTTAACAGACTTTTGCTCTGAAACTCTGAAAGTCCTCTCTATATTTACAAACATATAGATTCATTTATTTTCGATCCACTTTGTTTTTCTGGGAGTCATCCATTGGAGACTTTCCATCCTCTTGCCAAAAACAGGATTGGCTGTTCTCTAGATTTCCTGCATAGCTGTTTGTCCTGGGTCATCACTTAAAAAATTTTCCCTCCTCTTCTATATAGGGTTCTTTGTTTCTTGCTGCTCATGTCTTTCTCTTTGTTCTGTTGGATGAAGATATACATCCCAGTGAGAAGGAATTTATAGATTAATTTGGCATGTCAATGGGAGGGATTTACCCCCATGTTGATTGGCTGCAAAGACTGGCCCTGACCACTGTGGAGAACCAGCTCTGCCAGGGCCCACCCCACAGAGCAGGACTGACTTCAACAGGGCTCTGGTTTCCTCTGAGTGTGCCCCTTAGTGTGACTCTTGTGGAGGTGGCTCTGGGGCTTCCTGGGAGGTGTACACCAAGGTCTGCCGCCACCTGTGTTCTACGCGGGGCCACCCAGCATGAACTGTGAAGCAATCTGCAGATGGGCTTGGAGGTGCTCAGGAGGGGCCAAGCTGTGGACCAAGACTGGCTACCATGAGGGCCAGGCCTGGAGCCACTTAGTGAGGGGTACGGGGCATGCCGAGGCCAGATGCTACTTGCTTGAGAGATTTTAGGAAAGTCTGAAGTATGAGCCAAGACAGGCTGTTGGTATTAAAAGCCACTGGAAACTGCTTAGGTGGGCCTGCAAGCTGGGTGGTGCAGAGTCTCAGGGAGTCACCACGGTAGGGCTAACAGTGGTAACAGTCAGGTTGATGGAGACTCAAATATGGCACCTCTGTCAGCAAGGAGGGCTCAGCAAAGGAACAGTAGCCTGTGCCAGCACTTCTGCCTGGGAGAAAGCTGCCCCTCCAGCCCCAGCCCTGGCGCCAGAGAATTAAGTTCTTCCCTGTATGACTCTGGTCCCTTTTAGAGCTGCTGCCCCTGTGCTGGAGCTCAGAGGGAGTGAGTGAGTACGCCCGTGCACAGGCCCTTTAAGAGGAGCACCTGGGAATGCAGCAGCCCTCTGTCTGTCTCAGCCACACTTCCCACTGGTTTTTACAGCCGGAAGTTGTGGAGACTTCTCTTCCCAGCTCTGGAACCCTGGGCTGGGAGTTCTGATGTGGAGCTGGGTTCCCTTGATCCTCAGGAGAGACCTCTGTAGCTGAGATATCGCCCCTAGTTTCTAACCACTGCCCGTGGGTGTGGGGCCAGCCCATTCTGCATCTCTATCCCCCCTCTCAGTCCCTGTGTGGCTTCTTACTCTATAACCCTCGTTATAGGACTTCTGCTCAGCTAGATTTTAGGCAGTTCTGAATGCGTCTTTCTGTAGTCTAGTTGTAGTTTCGATGTGGTTGCGGGAAGATGTGAGGAACATTGCCTACACTGCCTTCTGCACCGGAACTGAGCACATGGCCCCTTGGCAATCATCGGCATTTCAGAGGCCCATGCAGTTAGGAGGGGAGAAACCCTCTCGCCATCAGGGAACTGAGCTGCTGCTTTGCTGTTTGCAGATAGCTGATCCTGTGTACAGGGAAGGCTGAGGGGTGAAATGTCTTTTCAGTAGTTTTACATCTTCTTAGCAGTAGAAACATTTCAGGGAAAATCCTTGCTAAAACTAAGGTTTGACGATTGCTGGAAGAGTTTCCTTGCCCTTACTTCTCCTACCAACCATTCAAAGAATAATTGAAAAGCTGTCTAAAATGCAGTTCTCTATCACTTTAAAAAATATTCTTAAAATCTTGGTGAATAGTAGCTTTCCCGGAAGTGAAATCAGAATTCCAGGGATAAAAGATACCAAATAAACCCCCTTGTAAAATAAAGATTACTAAAATAAATAATCTGATTTTTAATTCTACCTATTTCCTAGATCCTGGGAAAGGCTATGCAGATTTTTCCTGGTCCCTGAAAAATGATACTTTTAGTTAGTCTTTGAAGTAAGACAAACCTAATTTTGATCATGATATACTACATATCAGCTGGGGGCTTGGCTTGTTACTTAGCCTTTCTGAGCCCCTACTTTTATATCTATCAAATGGGCATAATAAAGCCTGTTATTGTCAGGCTCATACTTGATCAGGCAAAAGTCCCAGCATGGTGCCTACTACATAGCAAGCCTGCAAATGATTTTCTCATATCATTTCAAGAATGATATACTTACATTTCCTTTGCTTTTTGAAATTCAGTATCAACATAGATCAACAAAGAAATAAAACTAATTAAAATATTTATGAGCAAAGTTGATACAGAAAGGACACAGACAATTCACTTATACATGATATACATTAATGCGTTTAAAGTAAAGCTTTCATTCAACATTTATTTGGCTATTTTGAAATCCAAGGCAAAAAAAAACAAAAAAAAACATTCGCTTTCATGACACTCAATGAAAACAATGCCTGATGACTATTCAGTTTAAATATTTATAGAAAGTTTAGCAGAGGAAGTGAGCTAAACCAAGGAAGGAGTTCCTCCGGAGACCTCACGAGAATGTTTCTGAGCCGTGCCCATGCCCTCTGCCGTGAGAACGGCCAAGTGATCATGCTCTTTTGTTTCCCTAGGGAGAAGCTGGCTGTGGCCCGGCTGCAGCGAGAAGTTGCCCAGAGAAGAAGTGAGGGGGCCATGGTAAGTCCTGGCTGCTCCACCCTGGTCCGGAGCCTCTTTCCACAGGTGTCTTGACTTGAAAGGCATTTTTCTCATTAAGGATAAATAAGGAAAATATTTGCTTGCAGCAAACTGAATGCTGGATCTGTAAATAATGTGTTTATAATGTAGTGTAGACAGCTCTGCCATTTGCAGAGAAAGGGGGAGAGAGAGAGAGAAGAGAGAGAGATTGATTAAGAAAAATAACTATTTGGGCTTTGAAGAGGATGTTCAAATGTTCAAGGGGTAATAGGCTTTATTTTATTAAGGTCCACTGCATGCCCAGGCTTCGAGCAGTGAGCACAATATCTGTAAATGAGCAATCTTAGCTTTCCAGATCAGGACAGTGCAGCACGAGCCACGCTTCTCGGTTCTCCAAACTTGAAAAGCACACAATGTCAGAGATCACTAGGATGTTTGCCACCACCGCGGTCTTCATCCTTTTGCTGCTCCTCGCTACCTGCAGTGCGTCTCTCACTATCCTCTGCCATGTGTGCCATTTAGAAAACTGTGTTTTGAATTGTGCTCAAAATCAATATAGTTGTTTTGGTCCATTTCAACTTCACTTTATAGTCTCTGTTTGCCAAAGTGTCTGCTTGGGTGTTACTGCAACATCAGAGATGACTGTCTGGGGACCTGGGGAATGAACATTGTGGATTAACTGCTGCTGCTGCTGCTACCTCTGGAAAAAAAAAAATATCATGCCAGAATTTTTCCCCCGCTCATGATAAAACAGTGGCACCTGTGCAATTTTTCAGCAAAAGAATGAGCTTTTTGAGAAAGAAAAGTGATGAATTTTTAGATCGCGAAGGCTGCTTCTATTTGATTTTTTGAGAGTTAAGATAATCTAGCCACTGCAAAGAGTAGGAAATTGTAAAAGTATGCTGGCCTCACACTTCTCTGAACAAGGAAAGCAAAGGGCTGAAGGAAGAGGCTGAACACTGTGTGGGTCCTGGATGGGGCAGTGGCCCTTGAGCATGCACGAATTCTTAGATGATCACACTGTTTGCTCTGTTAGTGGTCTTAATGCAAAGAGAATCTTGAATGTTCAAATAATCGAAGCAACTGTTCACATGCATCATTGAGCAATGAATTGGAAATAAGTTGGAGAAAATGAAGGTTTAGTCAAATGGTGAACTAAAAATTTTCCGTCTGGAATTTCACTGCATTGCAAAATGTTTAGGACTAGGCCATCCCTCAGTGTTTCGGTCTTTTGTTTAGGGCTGGACCTGTTCATCAGCTATGTTTCAACGGACTGTGCAGAAGTAACTTAACTTTTCTAGGTCTCAGTTTCTTTGTTTTTATTTTTTATTTTTTTTTATGATTCTATTTATTTATTTTCAGAGAGAGAAGAAGGGAGGGAGAGAGGGAGAGACACATCAATCTATGGTTGCCTCTCACATGCCCCCTACTGGGGACCTGGCCTGCAACCCAGGCATGTGCCCTGACTGGGAATTGAACCAGTGACCCTTTAGTTCACAGGCCGGCACTCAATCCACTGAACCACACCAGCCAGGGCTGAATTTCTTTATTTTTAAATTAGAAGGTTGGAATTACATGACTCCATTAGCTTAGTGTATCATGCTACTGAACATTGGGTCATATAAAGTTTTTATGATGGGGAGCTCTTTCTGGTAATAACTGAATGCTATTTAAGCCCATAAAAAAAACAAGCCTCTAAAGAATGTATCTTTCTGACTCTGACAGTGATTGGGTCTGAGAAGAAATCATCACAGACAGATAACTCTCTCATATTTACAAAACAAAACCCTCTTTTTAAAACATTATTGAAGTAACTGTTCAGTGCAGAAAATACCCAGAAAACACAGACAATCAAAAAGATGACTCGTGTTGTTCAAAAAGTAACATTGGAAAGGTTTCCAGTGTTTTATTATACTTACTATAATGGTTGTAACGAAAAAAGTCACACGTATGCATTGACTGACTTAGCAAATATTTATTGAGCGCCCACTGTGTGCCCAGTACCATTCTAGGCACTGGGGAAACATCAGAGAAATAAAAAACACGCGAAAATCCGAGCGCCTACTTTCTAATGGTTGTGGAAACAGGTACTGACTGTAATTAAGAGTGTTGGATGGTGGAAGCAGCTATGAGAAAATAAGATCAAGGTGGGGAGACTGGGAATTCTAGGGGATCGGGATTTAAAATGGGGTGTTCATAGTATTCTATCACTGAAAAGTTAGTATTTGAGCAAAAACGGAAGGGGGCGAAGGGGTGCACCCCAGTGGTGTCTGGAGGAGAGATGAGCAAGAGCAAAGGCCTGAGTAACAATGGAGACAGGATGGCTGGAGGGCAGGGAGGGAGGGTGCGAAGGGTGGGATGTGAAGTCAGAGAAGTGATGCGGGCAGAGAGGAAGGCATCAGGGGCCCCCGGGACCTCTGGCTCCTGGGCTGCGTGGCTGCAGCCTCTGGAAGGCTGTGAGTGAGGCAGCGATACAACCTGAGGCACTGCTGTTTGTTGTTTCCTCCATTCCATGATTTATCACATTTCAAGTCCTCGGAGACACCATAAGCCATGATTTTCATTAACATCCTTTATTTTGGGTTTTTTTTCTCCCTTCTTTTTCAATACTTTTTCTCTCTCCTCACCTAGTCCACCGCTGCCCTGAGTTTTCTACTTAACGATATGCTTCAGCTTTTCCACTCCTAGGATTCATTTATTTCTGAAGTCCTGGTTCTTTCATCTGACAGCTCCTTAAATTGGGCAGTTCCATTAATCCTCTGAGTTTCGTTCTTGCTGTTACAAGTCCAGAACTTCCGTCATGTCCGTAGCACAAACAGAGACAAGTTCATCACACCCAGGTCACCTTATGTTTTAAAAGACTAGTAGTTATAGTGTTCTGTGTTTTTATCTACGTGAAAAGAAAAATGGTATACAAAACGTTATCCAGGAAATACTTTCAGAAAAGCTGTGTACTTGAGGCAGATATTTATTTTTAAAACCACTGAACCGGCTGTGAACAATGAACCTGTTATAATCAAAGTCTTTAACACAAGGCATGCCCTTAGTAACATTTGACTTTATGTGGTGAGGCTCTTTACTTACAAGTTTTAAGAAGAGCACCTAAGGCACCATTTTGGGGATATTTGTTTTATTTTTAACATGCTCTTTATTTTGGAATAACTTTAGACTCACAGTAAAATTGCACACCTGCATACCCTTTAACCAGTTTTGTAGTGTTAACGTCTTAACATATTTATGGTATAATTGTCAAAACTAAGAGTGTGTTACTATTAACTAAACTCCGGATTTTATTAGAATTTCACCAGGCTTTCTAATAAGGCTCCTTTTGCTGATCTAGGATTCAGTCCAGGGCACCACCCTGCGTGTGGAGAGATTCCGTTTTAATGGCTAGTCCACACGTGTGTGGGGGGAAGACAGACTGAGCCTGAGGGTGAAGCAGGCCTGGATTCGAAGTCCAGCTCTACCATCATTTGTCGTGTGACCTGGGACATGTCATTTCACTGGTTTTTGTCAATTTTGCTCTATTTTTCTGTTAACTCAAGTCTTTGGGAACACTTTCTTTCAATATATTAAATGGTTCATGATTGTTTCCTTTGTTCTTAAACAATGTATAGAAAAACACACACCAAATTGAGGACAATGGATACTTCTGGGGAGGGGTAAGGGCCTACTTATATTCATTTACTGAATTTTTTAATGAAGCAAATATCATAAAATGTCTTAAAAGTCTGTTAAATCTGGGTGGAGTTAAGTGCGAGCTGATATTTCTAAATATTTTCTGAATTTTAAAGATATTTCACCTTAACAATCTTAAGTGAATTTAAATAAAAATGTTGAAATAAAAAAAAAAACTATAATACCATCAGAAGAGAAAATAGGAGAAATTAGAAGAAAATATTAGATCACCCAGAGTAATATATTACCAGTCTGTTATTTCTACGATTTGGCTATAGTGAAGGCATGTCTCTGCAGGACACCAGGGCCATAACCTGTGAAGGGAAAGGATGAAGATTAGACACAGGAAAAAGCACTTATGTTGAGTGGAAAGTTACATAATCTCTTGATAAATGACACGCTCCATTTTTATTTTATTTGTTTATTTTTTTTTAAATCCTCACCTGAGGATATATTCCCTGATTCCAGAGAGAAAGGAAGGGGGAGAGAGGGAGAAAGAGAGGAAGAGGGAGAGAGAAACATCGATTAGTTGCCTCGGGCACACACTCCAGTCAGGGACAGAACCTGAAATCCAGGCATGTGCCCTGACCAGGAATCAAACCCACAAACTTTCTTTCAGTATCTGGGACAGTGCTCCAATCAGCTGAGCCACACCAGCTTTTAAACTGTAACAGATACGACAGATGTAAAGACATACAATTCTGGGGGTTTTCAGAGACATCCTCAGAATAATGCTGTGAATTACATACCAGAGTTTCATCTTAAACTATGTTTGAAAGGTTGGATCAATCTACAGCCTCTTCGTTTTCCTTTAGGATTCTTCCAAGTGGAAATTGTGTTCCTGATGAGAGCATACTCCCCACACCAGTTAACATCTGCTGACCCCAGGGCTGGCTGACAGTCAGGTCTAGGTTGGATCTCTGTCTTCCTTGTATTCCAAGTCAGATACTGGATGGTATTCTACCAGGAATCTTGGAAACTATGCAGAATTTGTTGCACTTCTAACAAAGCAGGTGTTTTAAAGACTACTTAAAGCACAAAGAGTCTACAGTCTCTCCGTGGCTGACATGGCTTTGTACACATCTGTGCTCTGTGTTTGAGAAGGGACGGGAGGAGCAGGACATCATCTGCATGGCAGTTTGCCTTCGTATACTTTAAAAAGTGGAAGTGAAATTGGCATACAGTTACATGCACACATCTTAATTGTCCCATTTGATAACTTTAGATAGATGTATTGACTTGTGAAACCAACGCCTCAATTGAAGTATAAAAAAATTTTATTACCACTGGAAGTTCCTTCTTAACTCTTTTTAGTCACACATTTCCACCCCTGCATAGCAACCATTGATGTACCTTATATAATTCACATATTGTATTTGCCTGTTCTTGAATTTTTATATAAATGTATGTGTATAATATATAATATAAGTTTTTTGTGTATTTGGCTTGTTTCCTAACATAATGTTTTTGAGATTCATCATAGATTGTGGGATTTTTTTAATTGCGAAATAGTAATTCGTTTTATGAATATATTACAATCTGTGCATCCAGTTTCCTTTTGGCAATTTGTTGGGTTGTTTCCAGTTCGATCTATTATAAATAAGGCAACTATGAAATCTTTCTCAAATTTCTTTTGTGAACATAGCAGTTTGTTATCAGATATATGGTTTCCAAATTCTTTATCCCATCGTGTAGGTTTTCTTTTTTACTTTCTTTGGTGCCCTTTAAAACACAATTTTTTTTTAATTTTGAAGAATTCCAAATTATTTATTTTTCTTTTTTCATGTCTTTTGGTGTCATATTGAAGAAAGCTTTGCCTCGCCTGAGGTCACAGAGATTTTGCCCTAGGAGTTTTCTTGTCCTAGCTCGCCTTTTTAGGTCCGTGGTGCGTTCTGAGTTTCTGTCTGTGTGTTTGAAGAAGGTGTGCAGTTTCATTCCTTTGCGTGTGATCCAGTTGTGCTAGCTCCATTTGTTGAAAAGACTGCCCTTGGAGCAGTCTTGGCACTCTCGTTGAAATCTGTTGACATGAATGTGAAGGTTTGTCATTGCCCCTCCAGTTCCGTCCCATGCCCTCCACGTCCCTCCTTATGCCTGGCAGGGCGAGGCTGGCCGGGGAGGGGGCTGGTTAATAACACTGGGGGGAGGTGGGAGGTCTAGACCTTCCAGCTGGCCCACTTACATCGTGGGGGTCACGGAGCTCATTACTGCCTGATAGGGTTGAGAGTCCTGGCCCCCTATCCAGCCTCCTCTGACACTGTTATGGGTGTTTTGGGGTGCCTCATTATAACCTCACAGGGGTTGAAATCTAGACTCTAAATTACAAAGAATGGAAGTGGAAAGCTCAAATGTAGACCATTCTTTCATAAACTTGTAATTTGAAAGCAGCCAGATATTGAGGTGATAGCTGGAGGGAGGGATCAAAGGAAGTTCTGTGTGTGTGTGTGTGTGTGTGTGTGTGTGTGTGTGTGTGTGTTTTAAGTGGCTGGCACAGGGCATGTTTACATTCTGAAGACATCTGCATGGTTGAAGGGGGCAAAGTGAGGCTGGGGGAGGCTGCACAGGCTTGGGAAGTGCATTCTGGATCCCACTTCCCCTCATTCCTCTTCACAGTGTAGTGGATGCATTAGCAATGGGGACAGAATAGGGACCGTGATTAAATGGGGATGGACTTTGGCACACAGTGTTCCTTTCTTTTTTTCTTTTTCTTTCTTTGCTTGCTATCGCCATGAATTCTGCAGGGCCTGAATCATTATTAGCCTAACCAAATGCTGTGACCGTGGATGGGTAGAACACACACACGGTACTGCAGCAGCTTATGTATAGGGGAAAACCCCTCCTGTGTCACGGAAGTGCTCAGAGTACTGACTCCATTATTTCCAAACTGAAATCATCTGCAACCTGGATTATTTAGCTTAAACTTTTGAGATGTCATATTTATGTGGGGGCTTTTTAGTTTCATATTTTTAACATACTGGTCTCTTAACACCTTGGAGTGGGGCGTTGGATGTAATAACAAAGTTTTCAGCTTAAAGGGCAGTTAATGAGGGAGTATTACTTATATGGGCCTAAATGCATTTGCTTCTAGCATGTGGGTCAGACCCTGTGGTCGAAGAAGGGAAGAGGGGTCTGAACAGGCTGGACAAGGAAAAGGCTGCAGAAAGCTCTTGCATGGGGACTGTAAATCCACATTTAAACTAGATGTTTTAATAGATTTTTTTAAATTTGCTTTTTCATGTACATACACTCATGATTTTCATATTGATGTAGACATTATTATGACCAATGAAATTCAAGATTATCTAAAAGTGAATCCATGGTCATTTTCCTTTGATCAGGTGTTTTCTAGTCAAAGAATACAAAAGAAAGAAAACTACTATCACATGGAAATGTTTAAGGTTAGAAACAATTGTTAGGCAATTTTAAAGTTATATCAAAAAATACAAATTTTACGTTTCACTAAAGGAATATGAATGACATTCTATCCCAAGATCACAACATGAGTGTAAATCTTAAAGCAAGTGTATTTAACAAAAGGCTTCAGCAATTACAAAGGTCCTTAAAACGATGTTTGGTGCATTTTAAAAAGAGAAAGTGGTTCCATCTGCTACTTTTTATTTATAACAAAAGAGGGGGGAAAAGGAGATCGTTTTGATCAATGTCCTTTTAATTCTTGGACTTGGTGTAAAATAAATCAGAGTGTTATGGCAATTCATTTATAGAGGTTAAAGTGATATGTTGTGGTTTTCACGGTAACATGGGTTTCACTTGCTGAGCGCCTGGGACTTTGATTTGCCACGTTACCTGCTGTGGTTTAAGTGATGCAAAATAATTATTGGGGCTTCCTTGTCATAGAAGCCTATTCCACACCTGCACCCTTTTGTTGGGAGCCCGACAGGGATGCTGGATTTGAGGTCTCCACTGAATAGGCATCCTCCCTGTGTAGAACTCCTACACCGGATTGATTTATGGATGTATCAAGGTCTTTGTTAGCATATAAACCCCTAATTAATTTAAAGCCCTCTGTTGAGAAATTAAACTCCTAGTTCAGATTTTTAACAGACTCAGATGGTCCTAATAATGGGAAGCAAGTCCTATTAGTAGATTTACCATGGTCACTGGCATCTGTATTTCACAATGAGGGCTGGTATATGGAGCTTGGGTTGTGCCCTCAAATAAAGGATGGGCTGTCAGGAAATCTCTCCGTTGTTGCCCCTAACCCAATTAGGCTCATCATCTGAGTTCTAGCTTCCCATCTGTACAGACAGAGGCAGACAGGGTGAGCAGAAGAGACAAAACAAGGGAAAGAGAAAAACATGTTTGGGTTACATAAAGCTTCAATCAGATGTTTCTCTTCAACTAGTGACTCCACGTTTCTACTACTGGAAATAGCCTTGTTCTAGGTCAAAGTAGGAAAATCAAAACAGTTCTCAGACTGTTGTGAAAATAAGTGGATAAGAGATCTTTAACTGGCACCATAAAGATTCTCTGTTTCTAAGTAATTGGGAACAACAATGAATTCTAAATGGATTAGGTCTTTAAATGTAACAGATGAAATGATTTACATACTTGAAGAAAACAGATGAATTATTCTTTAAACTTGGTGATGGAAAGACTTTCTAACTATGACTCCAGCTCCAGATGCAATAGAAGTCTTACACATTTCACAGGAAAATTCAACAATCTTGCATCACCAAAAATACTATAAACAAAGTCAAAGGCCAAGTGACATATTGGGGCAAAATGTTAGCAGCATACATCACAATGAAGGGCCAATATACCCTGCATATAAGAACCTTTAAAACTGAGAATCAAAGGACCAAAAATTCAATAGGAAAAAGATGGGAAAGGGACATGCACATATAGCTGACATGAACATGACCCACAGGCATTTGAAAAATATGTTCAAGTGCAGCCATAATTAGAGAAATGCAAAATGAAACAGTACCAAGCTATTATTTCTCACCTAATTATGAATTATTATTCATAAAGTAAAAACTAGATAATAATTACAACACATCCTGTTGATGAGGTCATGGGGAAACACGCTCGTACATTGAAAATTGGTGCAATTCTTCCGAAGGAAAATTTGGTAATGGCTAGCAAAATCACGTACGCACTCACCTTTAGACCTAGCAATCCTACTTCTAGGAGCCTGTCATGATACACCTACAACGATCTAAAAGTACACATGCACAGAGATTATTCATTGCAGCCTTTTTTGTGTGATCACAGAATACTGGAAATAACCGAGTTGTCCGTACACAGGAGTTTCTTGAATAACCTGTAGGACAGACACAACGGAGGGCTGGGCTGCTGTTGGGGGTGGGGCAGAGACTGCTGTGAATTGATGGGCAGTGATTTCTAGGGCATTTTCATACAGCCCTGACTCCTCATTTCATATTAGTGTTTCACGTGTCCTCTGTACACCCCAAGATGACTACGTAATTAAAGCCAATCAGGATGTAAGGGGACCCAAAATGGAACACAAACAGTAACACACTAACCTAACTATATTATAGATTATTAATAAAGTGAAGTGGGTGAAGAAAATGACCCAAGTAACTGAAAAACAACATTATGATTGGGAATTGTAAGGTGAAAGAGAATTGTACATAAATGCTGTAATCTAGTACCTAAGATGATTCTCACAAGGGTATATGCTGGAAATTCTGAAACTACTTTGCTTATGAGAATTCAACCAATAATTATATTGTAAATAATTGTAGGTAAGGAAAAGGATAATGCTAAAACAAACCTAGGATCAGAGGTTTTCGGTGCAAACTCATGGTTATGCATATGTGTGTACACCTTTTTTACATATGACACATATTTTGTATTCTCAACTCACACACAGAGCTATGTATACACACAGACGAATTGTGCAGAAGTGTGGATATATGTGTGCACATACATCACGATACATACGTGTATTTCCTAGCTCTGCCCACTGAAAGGATTTAAAGCAACGGCGTTCCAGAAGCAGTGGTGCAATTAGAGCCCAGAGCGTGGCTTCTAAACACTGTCTCCTAACAAAATGAACGGAGACTCTTTGGAGAAGCGATTGATTCCAGAGCTGGAGCAAGAAAATACCAGATGAACTTGAAATTGTTTGTCATGTTAGAAAGCAAAGAAATGCCCCAAGATAGAAGGGAATTTCTTAAAAGAAAACAGGATCCAACCTGATGGCACTCTTAATGACCAAAGCTCGAACAGTCTGGGCAACAAAACAGTGTAAATAACCACAGATTGAATTTTCAGCTCTAAAATAAATCAAATTTCCATGAGTCCACACTGATGGGCACCAAAAATTCGTGGGCAGAAATTTGAGGAAAAATAGAATTTCCAGTCTGTAAGTGTCTCATCCAAGGTGTGTATTAAACACAACAGGAAGATAGCCACTTTACAGCAGAGCAAGCTGGCCGACCCTACACCAAGCACCTGGTAGTGATAGACGCCCACCGGTGTTAAGAGATGGTGCCATCCTGAGCCTCTTGATGTGCTGTATTGAGAAGGCCGGTCTGTGTGTGAATGTGGTGTGCTCGCCTAAAAACACGTGACTTGCTCCAGCAATGAGCCAGTGTCCAAGAAACCCAAACTGAGGCGCATCTCCAGAATAAGTGACCGGTGTTCTTTATGATTTTTAAGGTTATCAAAGTCAATGAAAGACTTGTAAATTAGAAGGGATCCTAAATAGGATTGTGCAAAAGGAAAAGGATAGTAGTGGGAAAGCTGATGAAATTTAAATAATATCTCTTTAATTTAGTTAGTGGTATTATAGCAGTGTTAATTACATGCATGCATGTTTTATCACAGAAAAATATGTACTGCACATTTTCCTATCTTCACTCCAGTCTCTTTATCCCTTTTACTGGTTTCCAAATTTCTGGTAAATCTATCGTATGTGGATATGAATGATGCTTGATATTTCCATATTCATTTCCTTTCTTCCAGCTCCCCCCAGAGTTGCAGTATGGGTCTTTATAAAAAAGGACAGAAAATATGATATCTACCCAAGTTATCTTTGGAAATTTTCTACCCCAACTTCCTGTCATCCCCACATCTAGAGTTCACCTAACTGTCACTGAGGGTGGAGGGGAGCTGTCCTTAGAGACGAAACAAAGTATCACGTGGGTCTTCCATGGTTGCCTCTGGCATGAGGGTGCAGCCTTCTGCCTTCTTGAACTTGAACCTTCTGCATGAAACTGCAATGAATTGCTTCTAGCACTAACATTCTTTCATAAAGACATGATAAATTTGTTTGTAATCTTCAGCAAGTGGCAGGATTTGTGATCCAGAAATACTGGGATCACTAGGGAGTGAATGTAATTTAGCAATCAATGAAGTATTAAGAGACAAAATGTGCTGGTTTAAATGGACTCCATTGTTTGGAGTGTTAGTGTTATTTTTGTTTTATTTTGTTTTGTGTTTAACCATTTCTTAGGCTTCCGTAGTACTCAGCCAATTAGGATTTATTTAGGAAGTGGCTCATCTGTGTATCATCAATATATCACTTTGTGTTACTGTTGAAATTCCTGTAAGTGTAGATATTTGCTACCACTCTATGGTTGCCTACATTTTCGCATTAATGAAAAAGAATTACAGAGTTGGGGCTCAAGTCTTTATTTTTAATAAACAAAATGCAGTTTCTCGAAGTGTCCCTTCATAAGACTTCCTTGTAGCTATGTGATGAAGGATGCTTTCAGTGTGGTAGGTTGGACCTCGCTAAAAGTTAAGAGGTCACATAGGCATTTTGGCGTGTCACTTCCTTGGTCTCAGAAGAATGCTCTTAAAGGCACTACTTTTTGAAGCAGTATCGAGTTTTGCCCTCAGTCCCTACATCCATGTATACCTTCGTAGGAATGGCTTCTTTTTAAGAGAACCAAGGATGAAAAGATTGTTTTTTATTATCTAAAGAAAAACTTAGTTCTTTTTACCCCAGGTGTCTTCTTTAAGAATTCCTTTGTTAGTGTCCCATTTTTCTCTATCCCAAAACAGGACTTCGCCCCCTTTCTTGTTAGTGCACTTCACACGAACACTAGAATCAGAATATGAGAACCAGGGAGGGTGTGCCATTGTCTGCTTCATTTGTTAGGGTGGTTGTGTTGACAAGTATTTCTGGAGCTGGGAAAGACATAGGCTGAGCACTCTGCTCTCCTTCTCAGAGAATTTTATTATTGTTTCAGACTTTCTACCAGAAGAGGGAGCCACATTCATTTAAAATCCAAATCCAGTTCTTTTTCTCAGCCACTTCCAGATGGGAGGCAGGTGGACTGGCACTCAGTGTGATGGACCCAGACCTCACCTCTGTGATTGGAGGGGCACTGCCTCAGAGACCAGCACCAGAAGTTGAGGGTGTGAGGATGCTCTCGGTCCTACAATGAGTAGATGTGTTCTTATGCTTTTCTCTATTAAAACAGCAACAAAAACCAAATAAACAAAAAACAAAAAAAATTTAAGTATGCTTATCTCCAAAGCCCACATTTCATCTCAGTTGGAGGATCACACACCTGTTGGATGAAAAGGATTGGATCTTTAATTAAACATGTAATCACCTGCTTTTCCTTAGCATTCCACAAAAACAATTGTCTCTTCTTTTGTGGTGATGATATCACAGCATGAAAAATAGGTTGTAGCCTTTACATTATAATTTGACAGATGCCTTCAAAAATATCCTGCATCCACACTCTCCCCTTCTCTCTCTACCTTCCTGGTAAAGTGTTGAAAATATGAAAAATTAATTTGCTTGGAGTATTATAGTTTGCTGGAAAGAGTCTTAAAATTATCAATATTTTCTTCCTGGCAATATATTAATCTATCAAGAGCCATTTAACAGTATATACTAGATTAGTTTATTAAACACAGGACACTTGTCATCTTAGATGATTAAAGTAGGAGTTCATTATGTGGGTTTTTTATTTTAATTTTATTTTTTGCTAAGAACACATGAGATCTACCCTCCTGACAGATTTTTAAGTGACAATACAGTACAGTTGACTGCAGACAGTGATGTACAGCAGATCTTTAGAACTTGCTTATCTTACTTAAACATGACTTTGTCCATTGATTAGTAACTCGTCATTCTCCCCTCAACCCCCAGCCCCTGGAAACTACTATTTATTCCTTGATTTGAGGAACCTGGCTATTTTTCAAAGTTTTACTTGAATTTATTGGGGTGGCATTGGTTAATAAGATTATAGAGATGTTAAATGTACAATTCTATAATACATTTTCTGTATATTGAATTATGTTCACACCGAAAGCCAAGTCTCCTTTTGGCACCATTTATATTCCCTTTACCCTCTTCTACCTCACTCACCCTCTTTGCCTCATTTTTTCCCTTAACCCTTCACATTTTTCACCCACCCCCCAGACCCCCTCCCACCTGACGCCTGTCAGTCTCTCCTCTGTATGTATGAGTCCTATTTCCATTTCGTTTGTTCATTTACTTTGTTCATTAGATTCTACATACAAGTGAAATTGTATGGTGTTTGTCTTTCTCTGACTGGTTTATTTCACTTAGCATAATACTCTCGAGGTCCATTCATGCTGTCGCAAAGGGTAAGATTTCCGTCTTTCTTATGGCTGAGTCGTATGCCACTGTGTAAATGTACCACAGGTTTTTTATCCACTCATCTACTGAAGGACACTTGGGCTGCTTCCAAATCTTGGCTATTATTGTAAATAATGCTGCGGTGAGCATAGCGGTGCATATATTCTTTCAAATTAGTGTTTCGGGCTTTTTGTATATATTCCCAGAAGTGGAATCACTGAATCATAAGGTAGTTCGAGTTTTAATTTTTTGAGGAAATGCCACACTGTTTTCCACAGTGGCTGCACCAATCTACATTCCCACCAACAGTGCGTGAGCGTTCCCTTTTCTCCAGATTTTTGTCAACGCTTGTTGTTTGTTGATTTATTGATGATGGCCATTCTGACAGCAGTGAGGCAATATATCATTGTGGTTTTAATTTGCATTTCTCTGATGATTAGTGACATTGAACATCTTTTCATATGTCTAGTGGTCATCTGTATGTTCTCTTTGGAGAAGTGTCTATTTAGGTCTTTTGCCCAATTTTTTACTGAATTTTGGGGAGAGTTTGTTGTTGAGTTGTGTAAGTTCTTTATGAATTTTGTATATTAGGCTCTTATCAGATGTATCATTGCCGAATATGTTCCCCCACTAAGTGGGTTGCTTTTTCATTTTGTTGATGGTTTTCATTGCTGTACAAAAGCCTTTTAGTTTCATGTAGTCCCATTTGTTTATTTTTTGTTTGTTTCTCTTGTCCTAGGAGATATATCAGAAAAATATTGCTCCAAGAAATGTCCCAGATTTTACTGCCTATGATTTCTTCTAGGGTTTTTATGGTTTCAAGTCTTCCATTTAAGTCTTTAATCCATTTTGAATCTATTCTTGTGTGTGGGGTAAGAAAGCGGTCTACCTGTATTTTTTTGCACATATCTGCCCATTTTTCCAGCATCATTAATGAATAGACTGTTTTTACCTCGCTGTATGTTCTTGACTCCTCTGTCAAACCTTAGTTGGTTATAAAGGTGTGGGTTTATTTCTGGGCTCCCTCGTCTGTCCCATCGCTGGGTCCTTTTTTTGCCAGTACCAGCTGTTTTGATGGTTGTGGTCTTTAATACCGTTAACATCAGGCAGCAGGATTCCTCCAACTTTGTCCTTCTTTCTCAAGATTGCTGAGGCTATTCAGGAAGATTCCATGAGTTTGGCCCTCTCAGATACCTCAGAAGTGGAAATCGTGCAGTATTTCTTTTCTTTGTATCTGGCTTATGTCACTTAGCCCGATATCCTCGAGTTTTATCCATATTGGGTTCCTTCTGTTTTAAGGTTGAATAATGCTCCATTTTGTGTGTGTGCATCATATGCCAGGTTTTCTTTATCAGTAGTTGGCCATTTATGATCTTTGTGCATCTTGAATATTGTGAATAGTGCTGGAATGAACATGGCAGTGCTGATGTGATGGTACGGACAGAGGTCATTCCTGTGTTGAGAAGTGTCTCAGTGCCAAAATGAAAGCATACCTCAGCAAAGACAACACGAAAAGGTAGTTTAGAAAGGAAGGGAAGAATACGGCTGTCTTCAGATTATTCACCCACTGCACAGTTGCCCTGAATGGAGTCCTCTTAACAGCCTTCCCACAACAGGCTGTGCACATTCCCACTGTTACCAGGACATGGATAGAATTTTTCACTAATTTAGGGCGTTGGGTATTTCTTCTCTATTTCCCGCCTAGTACAGTAATGTGAGCACGGCACGGAACTGGAAAGTCGTAAATGTTGGGAAGCCCCCGGGCAGCCTTCCCTGCTGCGGCCATTGCAGGGTTCTCTGAGAGCCCGCAGCGGCAGCGACCTCACCGCACCACGGACGATGACGACAAGGTCTAGTGTTTGTGGAGCACTTTTCCGCACGGGCTCTCTACCAGCTCTTTACTGCAGCCCATGGAAGTAGCTATTATTAGTAGTACACTGCTTGCCCCAATCCCACAGCTAGTAAAATGCATAGATGGTTTTTGAACTCCATCTCACCCCAGAAAACCAAGTTTTCAGACATATGCCTTCTATTTCTACAAAAAGCCCCCAAAGGCAATGAAATGATACATTTCCCCCAATATTTCCCCTTTAAAACACCTGTGTCCTTCTCGCCGTTTTACACAGAATCACTTTTGCATGAGTCGCTAAGACTTATATAACATATAATTTTAAGCCCGTAGTAAAATTATTTTTAAAAAAGTCATCTAAGGGAAAACATTTTCTAAAAGTTAGTGCCTTGTTATTGCAGATTTCTTATGCCGTAAATTGGGAATATAGTGCATCTTTTGCCATCTATTGATTTCTTTATTGTTTGACAAACAACTGTAAGTCACACAGTAATATCTTATGCTTGAGGACCCCTTTAATGTCTTACTGTGGCAACCACGTTAGGTATTTGCTTTTACCCCTACACTCGACCAGGTCCATTTCATACCAGATTAGTTTTTCAACTGCACAAACACAGTCCTGTTTTCTCACTGGACGCAGGTGGATTTCCACTGCTCCAGGTAGAACTCTTGTGGGGACCTGGCCTGATGTGCAGACAGGTGTGTCACACACGGACACTAGTGACTCTGAGTGGGAGCCACGTCGTTAGTGTCTGTGTGTGGCGCGAATAACTGTTACACACAGAAACTGTTACACACGGACACTAATGACTGTGAGTGGGAGCCACGTCGTTAGTGTCTGTGTGTGGCGCGAATAACTGTTACACACAGAAACTGTTACACACGGATACTAATGACTGTGAGTGGGAGCCACTTCGTTAGTGTCTGTGTGTGGCGCGAATAACTGTTACACACAGAAACTGTTACACACGGACACTAATGACCCCACTGTAGAAGTGTCAGGGTCAGCAGTCCTGATAAACTTTCATCTGTTCGGTCCCTGTAGGCACCGAGCAGATTCTGGACGCTTGCAGCAGCAGTCCCAGGTTAATACTGTCACAGAAAGGAAGCTGTGTATAACTGCTGATAAAAGATGACAAATACTCAGCAAGAGGAAGAGCCGGATGACAAGCCGTCTACTTATTGCGTCAGTGATGCTCCACAACCCCCTCAGTGTGAGCCTTCTTGAAAGGCAAACAGATGTGCTCTTTCATTTGTGCAATGGGACCTAATTGGGACAGAAAAGATTTCTGTCTTGATTAGCAGGAGTGAGATTAACTGTAGCACATCTCGTTGGAGGTTCCAAGATCCCAGAGGTGGTGGAATTCTAGAAAGAGAACAGCGGTCAGAGCATTTGATACGTCGCTCTTCCATGTACTGCCGTGAATGTTGGCATTTCAAGATCAGAGTAGTGAGACAAAACTGCTCAGAGTTGTTTGGGAGTCTTTGTCCTGATTTTACGGTGTTCATTGCATGTACCTGCTGCTACTGACAACTGCCGATAGGTCTTTCTTGTACAGTCACCCTGACGCTGGGACACTGGGTCCAGGGCAGGGGTCTATGACTTCACAAGGATGGATGAAGAATGGAGAGAAGAATGACTAGCATTGCTCCTTAGTGCCAGGGTTGCCAGGAAAGAGGGGACACCTTTCCATTTGCTGGGCTGTGTTTAGAGATGGGGACACTGTCCATGGTGCAAAGAGGAGGAGGTACTGGCGCTTGGAAAACCCTTGGAATACACGTTGAGGTGGCCACTTTAATTTGAGTGGTAGTTTCAGTTTCTTTGCTTTGAAAACTGCACCATTAACAGAAACAACAAATGCGATCATAAAAAATGCAAGAAAATCACCCTTAGTGAATATTAAACATGGATAGTAAAAATATATACACTGTATCTTACTTCTTTCCTCACTGAACTCAAAGAAGAAAAAACTGTTTTTATAGCTCCTATTCTAAAGTTCCTCCTAAGAGTGGAGGAGCTTACAGCAAACTGAATTCAGTGACTGTCTAGTAACTCAAAACAGGAAGTGAGCTTTGCCAAAGGTCCAAGAGGAGAGGCAGAGGAAGGGGGCCGGGCACTGGGGAGGACCCGTTCCCATGACTCCACACAGCAATAGGTCTCTTCCGTGGAGCCATTCCCCAGGTAATGCCTTTGGTGTGGGGAGGGCCTGAAATGGAAGGGACCCCACGAATGGCGCAGATGTTTTTGTCAATAATGTACGGGAATTAATCCATTGGAAAGATTTTGTTGGGGGCTTTTCACATGGTAATAAGGTACTAGACAAAGTGGATTGAGACAAAATCTGTGGTCGAGAAATTTTATCAGTTGAAATTTACTCTTGATCCAAGATAGTGTGGAGTAGGTAGAAGCTACACTAACCTCTTCCCAGGACCAAACTGGAATTACAACTAAACCGGAGAGCAATCATTCTCAATAACCCACTGAACACTAGCTGGAGAGAAGCCTTATAATCAAAGAAATATGGAAGAAACAACTTCACCACAACAACTGGTAGGGAGGGCAGAGGAGGCGTGAGAGGGCTGGCTGGGCTCCCACAGGTGGCAGCTGAAGTTCTGGAGGGACATTTCAGTGGCCTGGGAGTTCCACCTGAGAAGTGTGGGGTCTAAACCCCAAGCTGGGCTCCCCAGCCTACAGCACTAGAGCTGGGAAAGAAACCCAAATAATATCCGGCTGTGAAAAGCAGTGAGGTTTCTTTCTTTCAGGGAGAGAGAGCTAGAAATATAGAGAGCCTCTTAAAGGGCCAAAACACAGAATTACACTTTTAACCACTTATCTTGGCGCTGGCAGAGGGAGGGAAGAGTGGACTAGAACCACTCTCACAAAAGGAGAGTCTGGGTTGGTGGCTCTGGAGAGAGAGCAAAAGACGCCGGTGCCAGGGTCCCTGTGCTGAGTCACTCTCTATACTACAGAGGCCATCTTTCTCATGCAGAACACTCCCCTCCATGCAGCATCAACCTGGGGAAATGCAATAGCCCCACCTTCGGGAATTCCTCTCGCCCCACCCTGAGTAGCTTAAGTCCGGCTGCTGGAGGCTTTTTCAGTGATTAAAGATTCAGAAAGACTGCAGGCAAAGGCAGATCTCTGGGAGCTCTGAGACTTTAGCTGATCCTTCCCTGGGCCTGGTGCTGGTAAAAACCAGCATTGACATGCACACAAGCAGGCCCAGCAGAGGGAGCCATAAGCTGTGGATCATGGATAGATCCAAATCGGTTGCTCAGGGCCAATTACAGTCAGTGTCTGACATAGGCTTGCACAAGAGTCTCTGCAGATCTACCTAATACATAGAAACAAACACGGAGAAGCAGCCAAAATAGGAAGACAAAGAAACAGGCCCCAACTGAAAGAACAACAAAATTCTCCAAAAGAAGAACTAAATGAAATGGAGGCAAGCGACTGATGGAGAGTTGTGGAGCAAGAATGTGGAGCGGAGTGACATTTTCTTCTCATGTAAATAAGGAAATTCTCTGACAGAAAATGGAATTTTCAAAAAATGATAACATAGGAAGCTCCTGAATTCACATCCTCCCACAGACACACGGAGCCTAAAACTACGTGTAGAACAGCTTCCTCTTTAAAAAATAATGACTGGCTGAGTGACACCTAGACATTGGGTAAAAAACAAACAAAAACACATTTAAGGATAGGAGAGGCTGGGACACAATCTTACCATAAGCCTTACTCCCAGTGTGGTGACCCACAACCAGGAGGGAACTTGTGTTGGACCATTCAAGGCCTGCCAGGTTCATGGTATTTGGACAGACAGACATTATTCAAGGAGCCGTTGGGATGTCTGGCATGCCTTTATTCATGGGTGGGGGAGCCCCACACGCTGCAAGCTGCGTGTCTCCCTGCATGTCTCTGCAAGTCTCTGCCTGTCACCTGTCCCCTCTGCGTGGCCCATAGTGTGGCCCTTGCTCTCCAGCATGGCACCTGCATGGCACCCAGCAGGGAGTCCCAACTGGCTTAAGTAGTGGAGGCAACCAAAGCCGGCTTCCAGCCAGAAAATTATATAACATAGCATAATTTTGCAGATGCGAGCCCACTTCACGTTATAGGAACCAATTATTGGACCCAGTCTCAAGGCTATGAGAACACTACTTATCAGGCCCATTCAAGGCTATGGGAATATTCTTCCCTTAGTTACCCAGACACCTGGGTGAGGAAGCCAGACTGCCTCCACTTACCCTACTAAACTCAAAATCTGGAGCTTCTCCCTGAGGAACAAAGGGTTCAAACCCACTTCAGGCACTCCACTATTTAAGAATGCACCTGAGAGACAAGCCCCCAAGACAGGTGACTTTTGGAAAACAACAGGGCTCTTATACTGAGACCCATAAGACTGCAGTGATCTGAAAAATGGTTCCTTTTTAAATATATTTTTTATTTTAGTTGACATACAATATTATGTTCATTTCAGGTGCACAACATAGTGATTAGGCAGTTACATAGTGTGTGATGTGGTCGCTACAATCACTGCCGGACCCATCTGGCAACACACATAGTTATTACAATATTGACTATACTCCCTACACTGTACTCTATTTCCCTGTTGACCACTTTTATAATTGGCAATTTGTACTTAATCACTTTCACCTGTTTTACTCATTCCCCAACCCTCTCCCATATAGCAGGCATCAGTTTATTCTCTGTATCTGTTAATTTGTTTCTGTTTTGTTTGTTCATTTATTTTGCTTTTTAAGAGTCCACATAAATGTGAAATTATATGGCTTTTGTCCTTCTCTGTCTGGCTGACTTACCTGAGCAGAATACCCTCTAGGTCTGTCTGTGTTGTCACACAGCAAGTTTTCATTCTTTGTTTATGGCTGAATAATGTTCTATCCTAAATACATAGCATGTTTTTGTTGTCTAGTTGTCTGTAGATGGGAACATATGCCACTCCCCTCAACTGGCTGTTGTCAATTATGCTGTGATGGATGTAGGGGTCCATGTATCTTTTTAAATTAGTGTTTTAGATTTCCTCAAATAAATATCCATAAATAGAAGTGCTGGGTAAGATGGTAGTTCTATTTTTAATTTTTTGAGGAACTTCCATACTGTTTTCCAGAGTGGCTGCACCAATTTGCATTCCCACCAACAGTGCATGAGGATTTCCTTTCCCCACATCCTCACCAGTACTTGTTGTTTGTTGATTTATTGATGATGGCCATTCTGATAAGTGTGAGGTGATAGCTCACTGTGGTTTTAATTTATATTTCCCTGATGATTAGTGATATAGAGCATCTTTTCATATGTCTGTTGTCCATCTATATGTCGTCTTTGAAGCAGTGTCTATTCCAATCTTCTATCCATTTTTCAAATTGTTTTTGGGTTTTTTTGGTGTTAAGTTTTATGACATCCTGATATATTTTCATATTAACTCCTTATCAGGTATATGATTTGCAAATATCTTTTCCTATTTATTAGCTTGTCTTTCATTGTTTGATAGTTTCTTTTGTTGTGAAAATATTTTTAGTTTAATGTAACTCCAATTGTTTGTTTTATGTTTTTTGTTTTCCTTGCCTTGGGAGACATATCCAAAAATATATTGCTGAAAGTGATGTTAAAGAGTTTACTGCCTATGTTTTCTTCTAGGAGTTTTATACTTTTAGGTCTTAACATTTAAGTCTTTCATCCATTTTGAGTTTATTTTTGTATATGGTGTAAGAAAGTGGTCTGGTTTCATTTTAAGAGAAATGGCTCTGAAAGGGCTTAGGTACTGATCTACCTGCCTCAGGGTCCAGCTCAGAGGCAGCAAGTGGCGCCCAGACTTCAAGTAAAGGAGGTTCACCTGCTTTTATTAAAGCATTGCCCTGAGGGGCAGGCATCTAATTTAACAAACACACCTAGGAGCCTTCTGGAGCACTCAGGGACACTTGCATTCTTGGGTCCCATAGGACTGTAAGCAACTGAGAAGGGGTTTTTCAACAGCTACCAACACCCGAGCACAACAACAAGCAGCAGACCCAGGAGATGGGTCATTCTGTGCGAGACGCATATTAGCCAGTCATCATGGTTGTGACCTGAGGATAAGGCTTCTTATTAAATACTAAAAATATGTGTCTATCTAGGGGCTGATTCTAATACTTCTCAGATACCTGGGAAGGCTGGTGGTATTCTATCATTCGCCTTCTGCTGTGCTCTAGATGTCCAGTGTCCCTGGAGGGGAGTTGTATATGTGTCTGCTGTCCAAGTTTTTATGTCTGGTATCCTGGGTTTTATGGCTGCCACCCAGGGAATGCCCCTTGATAGCCTGGCTCCGACGACCAAGGGGATTGCATTCCTGGGTCTCACAGGACTCTGGCAATCAGACAGATGGTTCTTAGCAAGTTGCCACCGCCGGGGCAGTTCACAGACAGAATACTGAGGCACATCCCCCAGTCTTTTTATAAAGGAGGCTTCTTTGTCCTGGAACTTTGGCCTGAGGAGTAGGCTTCAGGTTTGGCACACATATAGGAGCCTAAACAGCTGCTCTCAAAGAACTTATGCTGTGGACTCCGTCTTGGTACTCACCCTCTACCTTGCTCCACTCACCAGTATCTCCCCCAGAAAGAGCTGCTGTACTTGT
Source organism: Macrotus californicus (assembly GCA_007922815.1). Lineage (NCBI taxonomy): Eukaryota > Metazoa > Chordata > Mammalia > Chiroptera > Phyllostomidae > Macrotus > Macrotus californicus. The sequence goes on along the minus strand of VMDR010007427.1, from coordinate 1,318 downwards.
CTAGAGCCCTGATTTTCTGACAGCCGACCAGGGGACACCTCCAGGTCCCCTGGCTCTGGTAGGTAGTGGAGCTTGTGTTTGTAGCCTCACAAGACTGCATGTACTCACACAATTTTAAAAGCTGCTTCTTCGGTCATTCTGTATGTGGATGCTGAGATCTTTCCCTCTGAAACACTGGCAGGCCCTCAACTCCTGGGAGCTGCTGCAAACATAACAGGCTTCTTAGAAAAACACAAAAGTTTGAGAGACAACCAAGACGCAGGGCAGAGTTACTGTATTTTGCCATGTATAATGTGCGCTTTTTTTGCCCCAGATTTTTTTATGGAAACATAAGAATGCACATTATGCATGGGTATAATGATTACATAACAGGAGTATACTGATGGGTATAATAATCCCATGTATAATGCACACAAAAATGTAGGTATGCATTATACATGGCAAAATATAGTAAAAATATAGACGACAAAGTTCATCTCTTAAACACGGCAAGGATTGTGAGAGGTGGTTATTTTATGTACTACATAGAAAACAAACAGAAAGTCAAACAAAATTAAGAAACAAAGGAAGATGTTTTAAATGAAATAAAGGATAAAGCCCTCAGTAAAAAACCTTAATGAAACAAAGATAAGTAATTTACCTCATAAAGCATTCAAAGTAATAATCATAAACATGCTCACTGAACTGGGGTGAAGTCTTGATAACAAAGTGAGAACTTCAACAAAAATGTGAAAATATAAGAAAATACCTAATTGAAGTCACAGTGTTGAAGAATACAACAACTGAACTGGAAAATACATTAGCAAGGGTTCAACAGGAAACTACATGAAGCAGAAGAAAAGATCGGTCAACTTGAAGACAAGGCAGTGGAAATCACCCAGTCAAAGCAATAAAAAGAAAAAACAAAGAAAAAATGACAAGGGAGTTTAAAGGACTTTGGAGAGAACATAACTGGACTAACATATACATTATGGAGCTCCCAGAAGGAAAGGACAGAGGAAAGAAGACAGAAATCTTATTTTCAGAAATATTGACTGAAAACTTCTCCAACCTGAGGAAAGAAACAGATATCCAGATCCAGGAAGCCCAGAGATTACAAAGACGATAAACCCAGAGAGAGGTAAACCAAGACACATTGTAATTAAAATGCCAGTAGTTACAGACAAGAAGAGAATCTTAAAAGCAACAAGAGAAAAAAAACTTGTTACATACAAGGAAACCCCCATAAGATGATCAGATTTTTTAGCAAAAATTTTGCAGGCCAGAAGGGTGTGACAGGATATATTCAAAGGGTTGAAAGAAAAAAACAACTTTCAAC